>BRZM01000980.1:174561-193302 GCA_033238685.1 Lates japonicus | reverse complement strand
TTATGTGTTTGTTGTTTCTTTTAAAATGTACACACTAAATGGGACATGTTATAATTAAAAAATCTACTTGTCAGTGCTCTCTGATGGACAAACTAAAACTAAATTACCTAAAACCTAGTTTGGCATTTGTTTACTGCAATCACTTGCCACTGACCGGACATACACATCAATACTGATATATCTGCAAAAAAGCTAATATTGGCGTGGATGATTAATTGGTGTAGGAACGACTAAATTTATCGCTCACTTTTTGCTCTGACAACATAAAACAAGAATGTAATGCTCTTCAACACATGTCTCACAAATATCTCAATGTCAGTGCATCAGGGAATGTAACAACTGACACACATAAGGTTAATTTAGCAAAAAAAAGTTTTAAAAAAATAGTGAAATAAAGGCCACTAATTTTTGCCAGTGATGGATTATCTGTCTCAAGTTTGTGCGAGTTGATTCTCACAGGGTATTGTCATGAATGAAAACGGACCAATCTGCCTGGAAAGTAAGAAATCAATTCATGAGGTGTGGTACTATCGATGTAAAGCAGTTAACTCCACTGGCAACAGGCAACACCACCAGTAGGTTTTCTTTAACACTGAAACAGCCTTGAAACCAAACTTTTGTATTAATGCTCACAATCACAATGGGATTTGGGAGACAAGCTCTCTCTCCAACACTGATGCGGAGCTGACAACACTAAATGACATTTGGTAGATGATAGTATACAGCACATACTGCTCTGCATAGTTTTACCATAAATCATCAAAGTTGTCCGAATGATTTCATACCGCAAAGAACAATCCGCGCTCTTTCCATGGCAGAATGAAGATGATGAAACGAATGTGGCTGAAAGGTGACTGTAATAATTCAGGAACACATGAGGTTAAATGTGTCATACTTGAAACCCAGGGTTTGAGTTTCAAACGCAACACGATGACTCACGCGTCACCCTTGTGCTCGCGTGCTCCAAAAACAAAAATCTGTGTCCAGCACAGACTGAGGAGAGAAGGACTGGTGGTGGTGGTGGTGGTGAGTTAGGGGGGGGTTGAGAGATGAGAGAAGGTGTGTGTAGAAAAGTAGGGGAGGAATAGCAGTATTCCCTGGGTAACGGGCTCTGGCGAAGGAACTGAGAGGTGTTTTGGCTTGTGTTGCATTCGGGGAGAGAGCAGCGTCTCCCAGAAGGAGGCTATAAAAAGACAAAGGAGGCAGGAGGCCATGTGGAGAGACTGTTGAAAGGGAGCAAACACCCACTCCATAATCCCACCACTGCCACCATCACCACCACTGGGGAGGAGAGAGAAACGCACACTCAGATTGAGATCACATAAACACTTCACTAAATTGCTATTACAAACACAGAAACACACAGATACAGCACTAGCTAAACTTCAAGTTTAAACTTTATTGGTACGAGTGGCCAGTTGGTTTTGAAGCAAGTGTCAAACACAGGATTACATCAAGCACATGAGACTGACAGCCTCAGCTAACATCTGACAGACAGCCACCAATGTGAGGTGTTGATGGACAGTTTTAGGCAGGCTGCAGAAAACAAATGTGGTCGCATTTGCAAACAGTTCGAACTGCTCCACGCTCATTAGTGCCAGTTCCATATGAAAAAGATAAAAATAGAGATTAACATCGGCTCTGAGAACCTCCAAGGGGAAATGGAGATATGACTACAACACAATGATCTCAAGAGCCAACCAGATTTGTACATATTCACATACCCAAAACAAAACATGCCCTCAGGCCATAAGTTCCCTCTGACAGTTCGATGGACATATGCACAAATATACAAAAACAAACACACAGAAAACACATGGCCGTTTCACAGAGGGAGTGTCGAACATGCTCTCCTCCTGCCTGCCCACAAATATCTGAGCCATGAGGTAAAGTTGGCCGTCCTTTGTGAACAACAGGCATAAAATGTAAGTCTGAATTCCTGACGCAATACAAATCAAAATCAAATGAATCCAAAGCTCTTCTCTGCTTTTGTTTTACTCCTGTCTTGGCCACCGAGGCCAACGTGGTCAGTCAAAACATGGAGGCCTGATTTGAGTGAAGGGGATGAGACATGTGAGAAACAGAGAGGAGGAAAAAAAAGGACAAAGAAAAAAAAAGAGAGAGAGAGAGAGGATGTGCCATATCCAATTCTGAATATTTACGTGTAAAATGTGCTCTGCAGTTCTTTCCCCTAGCAGGTCCATGGGAATGCAATGCTCTGGCCCTTTGCCTGGGTAAATGTGTTCCCTATGTGTGGGCTCTCTATCCCCTCTGTGTTGTCTTCACCAGAGAGGGGAGCAACTGGGCAAGGTGCAGGAGAAAGGTGCCTCTGGTTAAAGCGCCTTTTTTTCCACACTTACACATATGGTCAGAGAGAGAGGGAAAGAAAAAGAGAGAGAGAGAGAGAGGTGGGGAGGGACGAAACAGAAAAGCCATGGCTCTGTGGTTGAACCTAAGTGTGGGAGGTCCAGAAATCCCCCCCCCCACCCCCCCACCACCACCACTATTAAATACCTTTGGAACATCCCGACTGGCTTTTAAACAGAGCTGCAGAGGGTAACTGGTGGATGTGGAGGAAACTAAGCATGCCCAGAAGGGGGGGATGTTGTGAATCGCTGGGTGTCCATGACCTGGCACTGCTCTAGCCCTCCAGCTCATTGTTCTGGGCCCAAGAAATCCTTTATAAGCCCATTAGAGTGTGAATTTTACCAATCAAACTGAAGTGTCTAGTACTAACAAATGCTCGCGTTGGATTTTATTGCCGTTCGAGCCCTCCTGGTGCAGGCCTTATGGACTATGTGGTCAAGCTGTTAGCCATTACATTGACAGGCATGCACACGTTTCTACATCTGGCCCTCTGCAGCTCGAATACACCAAGCCAATTACATGTTGTTGTTCTTTTTGACATATAATGTTTTTCGTAATCAGATAATTGCTCGACCCTTCAAACTCCCCCTAAACAGCTTTTTCTTTCTGTGCTCATGTGTTGCTGCTGAGACACTCTGCCAAAACTGCTTCATCAAAACTGCTAGGAAGGGTTGTTTTTTTCCACAAGTGGTGTGCTGTATTACAACATGTCTTCAGGATTTCAGGACAGTATTCAAGCCTTAAGGAAGATGTAGAGAAAGAATGAGAGAAAAAATAATTACTGAAACCCTCACTGAAAATTTCAGCATGTTCCACTTTCAGTGCACATGTGCAGAGACTTGAGACACGCCTCCATGACAAGAATCTGTCAGTTTTGGCATACTGTATGAAAATGGGCTGTTAGAGTGTTTTAACAAAAGGAACTCATGGGAGTGAATCTCCTGATTGAGTCATGTGGCGTTATTATCCTCAACAACCACAGTATGCTCAAGGCTCACATCTGCCCAGAAACACTGCAACTGAAGTACACACCACCATGCTGCCATTTAGCCCTCCAAAATATCACACCTCTTAAGGATATAAACATTATTGCTGGTATATAAATGAAATGCACCCAATGGTCAGGAACGGATCTGCCCTTGAACAGACCTTCCTTCTTCAGACCCTTACTATTCGTTACATTGCGGGGAATATTTAAAACCTCAGAATCTGCTCTTTCTGACAAGAAGAGAATACTCACAAAAGGTCCATATTTCAGCGGCATGCAGAAATATAACATTTCACATGAAAATATAGCAGAACCAATGTATGGTTTCCAGTTTCATGCATATGTTTCGCCGGTGAAGTCTCTATTAGAATCTATTGCCATCTGCACATGGATGTTCGGCATGGATACCGGAAGGCACTGTCATGTGGTGCCTGCTGGTTGCCAAGAAATGAGACAGTGCCATGGGCCCAGCTGCCTGGGGTTTGTTTCTGGCCTGATGCAACTTGAGTAGGAAATGAGGGTATTACCACAGAATTGGATTAAAACAGTAAATACTGTTTAAAGCTGTCACGGCTCTGGGTTTGTTAGTAGTCCCATTAGGGTTATCTTGAGCTTTTGCTGTCCTGGCTGCACCCCACCCTTGTCTCACTTCCTCTCTCTCACACATACACACACAGAGGAAAGAACACTGTTCATTTTAGTTTCATGATGAAATTTATTATTTAATGCATGCAAGGACACTGAGGGAAAAAAGCCTCCTCAGTTCCAGAACGACATTGTATTTTCGCAAATTTGTAATGGGTCTATAATAGTGTAAATTAGGTCTCTGACAAATGAGTTGTCAGACAGGACAGGCGAAGTTTAATAATCTGAGAATGTCAGGCATTGTCTCTCACCTGCTTACTCCAACACAGTCCCAACAGACAACACACAGAGAGATCCTATAAGCCTGAGAGCAGCACTCACCACAGGATTCATATGCCCCAGCTCCTGCCTCTCCTCCAAGTCTGAGGAGAAATTGCAGGAAGAAGTGGCAGATTTAGCATGAGATGAGAAGGGGGTGGGTCCTGAAGTCTCATAAGGCGTCTCCACGGGTAACCAGCACCGTGTCTGTGCTCACACTCATAATCTCGCGGATGACCACTTTGCTGGAGACACCCAGAGTGAGAGTGCCTGCGGTCTGTCTAGAGTCTGAGCGTGCCCCAACAGTGTCAACATATTAGAGCTGGGGCCCGCAATGTTGCTGATTTGATCTGCTGCCCCAGTGAAAGACGAACATAAGGTTTTACTTTAAAGACTGTGCAGTTCTCTCTCAAAGGTTATTGATGATGCATCAACTACAGACGGCTTACGCATGCGGGCCGGACAAGCATGATACATGAGCTGGGTGGCGGAAGCCTGAGCAAGGATCAGTTCAAATGGATTCCTAGTTATCCATTTCATCCGAATTGACAAAATAACACGCCACACAAAGCGCCATATCGAAAATGCTTAAAGGAGCAAACTGATGACAAAGTTTAGGAATGTGATGGACCAGGACAGCATTGAAGTCCATTTGTCTGTATTACACCTGTATGAGGGGAGATGAAACCGTACTAAAGGAACAACAGTGATTGGCACAAAGTGTAAGGTGAGGGGACTGCTTAATAGGTTACATAGAGTAGCCCAAGATTGAAATTGCCAATTACCTGTAACACGCGGGAGTAATAGGATTGAGACATCTGCTCATGTTACAGCATGATGACTACAGTATCAGCATGCACTATGCACGGCTATTGATCAGTTTCCATGGTGCTGGCCCAGGAGCTGCACAATGCTCTCAAGCTCTGGGATCACTATCACAGTTAGTATTTTGCCCAGCATTTTCTTTTCAGAAACACTGTTCATGTCCAATATGCTTTGCTTAAAGGTCTAAATGAGTGAAATGACCCAGTTATCCTGCGTCCTCAGATAAGGTTTCGTCGAATTTTCATGTTAAGGAAAGGAGCCTAGTGCTTCCTTTCATATCCTCTTTAGCAGAGAGACACTCATCCTCTTACAAAGGAAAGAGAGAATGTCAGCCCCACAATTCATTGCAGCAGCATCCACGCATATAGAGGCAACAGAGCCCTGTTTAATGTTTGTGAGCATGATTCAAGCTTCTGAAAATCCACCTCCTCAAAAAATTATTAATTTTCTCATTTAACAAACAGAATTTTTAAAAATGTCAGCGCCCATAACAGGAAACTATATTTGTCTGAATATACTACTCTGGACTCGCATACCCTTTTTGTGTTTTATTATTTCACAGCTCAACTGTCTCATTTGTACTTTTATATTATTTTATTATTTCAACATTTACCCATATGTTTTTTAATAACATCATCGCTATTGTTTCTTAACAATTGATGATTGAAATGTCTCATATGTTCGAAAACATAATTTCTTTAGGAGCTGTGACCTGTATGAATACAGGAACTTGTTGATTTAGCCCAACACTGTTTGTCACTGTATTACGTTTCACATGTGATGAATAGTGTTGGTTTTGTAAAAAGATAGTAAGCAGTGCAGTCAGATTATTAAATACTTCTTCTCTAGTCCTCATCACTCCTCCTCATCTTCCTGACTCATGATGTTTCCATTGAGGTCAAGGAAAAGTGTTAGGACGCTTGACCGAGTCTTCTGATCATACTGCTCAGAACATCAAACACCACTGACGCCAAATCAGCATATTCCAAAGTGGAATTCAGTTCAGTTCACTATTGTTTCTTCAAGAAGTAGCGAAAAAACCTTTTAATCCCATTTTGACCATTACTCCAAATAGTCCAATTTCTTGCTTGCAAGCATCTGTTTATGGGTTCAGTGCATATTAAGATCCGTCCAGACCAACGCCTGGGTGGCAGAAGTGAACATAAACCATTCTAGCAATGGGTCTGGGTTCTATTGCAATACCTTCAAAGAACTGCTGGAGAATCAACATAGAAAGCACTACAGTAAATTCTGTCTGGCCACTATGCAGCGTGTAACCCATCAACAATTGCTAGATGAACACACTGCCTTTTAAGTCTAAATACAATCTCCAGAAGTAAAAAGGCCAGCTGTTAGGCTATAAACCAACTATGCCTGAGCAGTCACACACTAACCTGTCAGTCTAATTCTAGTTTGACCCTGGGCTCTCTTCAGGGAAGAAATAGTTTAAAGAGTACAAGTATGAATACACAAAGGAATGGCAGTAGATCAGTTTTCATGTTAACATCCCTTCCACAACCCCAGAAGTCTCATTGACACTCATAGCAACCACCTTTTAAAGATACATAAAAGTTTCAAACATCAGGAGTAGGATTTACTGATGATTTATAACAGAGAAAAAGGAAATGTCTTTGTTGGCAAGTCCACAGAACTATTTTCAGACATTTAACCAAACCCACGACTTTTGGACAGGTAAGTGCGAAGCGTTCAACCAAATTTTGGTTTTAGGATCATTCTGCAGTTTCTGAGTATGAAACCAATCATCACTGTAACCCAGCGTTGTAGATTATGGCATGGGCAGGCACTCAAGGCGGATCTAGGTTTTCCATTAATTAGTTTTGGATACGGTTTGAAGGAAAATGAAGATTTTGCCAGATCCAGACACAGTCAGCAGAGGGATATCTCAGCCAACTACACCAATAAATGCCAAAAGTAGGTTCTCTATGCTCCATGATGAAACCTACAACATGACAATAAAGTGCAGCAGTGTAGCAGCAGCCTGTGTCGCATTAAGAACAAAATTGGGACAGGTTAAGATCAGTATCTCCACAAAGGGAAGCAACAAGGGAGGCAGGTAATGGGAAGAGAGGAAACATGGGGACAATATGTTGAATCAAAGATAAGTGTGTTCTTCCTCTCCAGAGAAAACTATCTGCAACCCTGCACTTCTTGGCTGCTGCTGCTGCTGAGCCAGTTGTGTTTTGCAGACACTATTGACACAAAGTAAAGCTGATAATTAAATTACATGTGTTGTGGCAGTCCTGAGATACTTTGAATCATTAGCACATGTAGGGGGAGGAAGGAAGCAGTCAAGACGGCATGCATGCCCAGATCAAGTTTGAAGCTTTCCACGTCTCTGTCGTGGGCTACGTAATAAAGCTTAACGACAAACAAACCGTTAATGATGGTAGTGTTAAAAAGGAGAGGAAGCCGGCGATTCCAGTAAGCCTGGCCACTGATTCACTGACATTCTTCCTGGACTTGGTCCCACACATGATTTTCAGGAGGGGGAAATAAAAAAGGGAAGAGAAAACATCAAGAGTTTTCCAGTTTGGCGTCTGCCCATCCATTATAACTATAAAGGCTTTCACACAATTCCTTTGATGCGCATCACTGATACGTGCTTCAGGGGCTTGTACTGCTTGCATGGGAACAGTCTATCTAAGTGACAGCTCCTCAAGCTCTCTACAAACACACACACACACACACACACGCACACATGCACACATTCACTGACTAAGGCAGCTGTATGAAACCATTACATCTTGTTTGGTGTGGAGATAGAAAAATGTTTCCAGATCGTAAATGTCTCCAGTGGATCTGTATGATGCCATGTCCCCTTAACTTACAAAAGACATTTAAATGCAAGTAACAGTCCATTTCTGCAGCACATTAACCTGCAGTTTAGGGATGAAATCTCGCTCTATCTCCCACTCTGACTCCGGGCTCACCAGTCCAGTCCCTGTCCTAATTGAGTCAGCTCTCCTCTGCAGCTTGGACCTTATCGTATCACGCTTTCTAATTGACCTGCGCTGCTTCATAAGACAATGCACCAGGAGCTTGACAAAAGTTATTAATTTTCACTTTATCCAAGGCTCTGTCCCAATTAGGTCCCCTGGCTGGGGCCGACAGGGCAGCTAACGTGATTACAGGACAAGCTTATTAGTCTGCAGCAGCATCGAGGAGCAGGAGGAGGACCCTAAATGAGAACATAGAACATGGTGGGTGATTGCTACAAGTCAGCAGCACACTGAGAATTTTCTGTTCCGATTTAGTACACACATACACATTAAATATATTCAACGATCTGAAATACATACTTTTAATTCAATTAAAGATCAATAATCCATAATATTACATATCCTTTTACTGATCTACACTGGTTTTAACACATCAGCCATTTGCTCTATTTCATATTCCGTCAGTCTACCCCTGTCCTTTCCAAAGGTACGCAGCTGTAGCTGTGAACCAGGCAGCGTTAAGGCAGTAGTCGCAGTGAGTCTGGGGGATGGTTAAGGAGAAACCATGCGTGCATGTGCTCAGTGAAAGTTCACCAGATGCCAGGAGCAATGGCATCACTCCAGTCCTGACTTCCAGCCAAGTTACTCTCAACTGGGAAGTGAGTGGACAAGCTTTAAGGGAACCGATCGGACCCAATTAAGTGCAACTGCCTCAAGTCCATCACAGTTTGGTCAGAGGCTTCTACTTTTGTTTTCTGCACCACCTCAATCACAAGGTACCAAACAAAAATAGTAACTACCACACTCAACAAAAAGAACCTGAACAAAATGGTGGCCGTTACTGCTCTGGAAATCTGCTCCATAACCTTAATCATACATGGCATGTATTCCTGCATGTGCACGATTAAAAACCAGATTTTCAACATCAAGGATTTCAGAAAATTTTGGTTCCTCAAACTTCCTGAAAAGTAGCTGATGATACCTCCAAAGAAAGCCACAACAGCAGCATGTATTCTGAGGCCCCTTTCAAGTTTAGTTACAGTGCTGTCATGTTCAATCAAACACTGTTCTGAGGATTAAGATGGGAGAGATTTGAAGCCAGCTTGTTGAAAAGAAAAAAAAAAGGAGTGATTCTTTAGATGGCGACTTCAATAGCCCTGAGTGCAAAATTACTACTGCACTACCATGCCCGTGGGGGCCGTTTTAATGACAGCTCACAAAGATTGGCTTCACCCACCACGATTAAGGTTACCCTTCATGATCAGAGGCAGAGCAATACAAACAGTTAGTCCAGGAAAACAAGAGAGAGGTTTGACACAAAGACACCTGCCCACTCAGCAACTCCTCGTACACTTCCAGCCACGGGGCCTCGCCTGTAGCTACCTGGCTAACAAGTCCAAAGTCCTGTGGATGATAGGAGAGTGACAGCGGCCTGGCAAGCTACCCCTCTCTGATTAATATTTCATCCTGGAACTTTGGCCCTAAGATGTATCGTACTTGTCTTAGATGACTTAGTGCTGAGACTACAAAACTAGGGACTTCAACCCTATTTAAAATCTGTCTATTGCAACTTTTTTGCCAGCACGTCAAATGTTTTCACCGACAAAGGAAACTGCTTTTGTTGTGGTAAACTCATTTTTCTATAACTATACATATTTCTATTTAGGACTTTAGATACATTAGAAGGCACATTTCATAACACTATGTTTGGCAAATCTTAAAAAAAACCCTACTACAGTGTTGTGGTGAGACAGAAACTACAAATATAGACCATTTAAATTTTGTCTGGAAATTCAGACAAAAGGAAATTTCATTGCAGATTCCAGGCCCAAAATTGCAGTGTCTGGCAAATTAATGTTACATTCTGTCCTTTGCTCATCCATCATTGGTGGTTTACTGGCAGAACTGGGGGTAAATATTTTTCTTATCAGACTTTCCTGGCAAGCCCGTCTGGTATATAGCCCAATTTATCAAGTTCACTTACAGCACAACATAATGAGGCATAATAAACACGGGGAACCTTCATTTGATTATTTTCATTTTGTGGATTAAAAAATACATTTTTGAGGGTTCGAAAAAATGTCCTGTTCCTGGTCCTGTTCAGGGACCCGGTGGTGAGAACAGTGTCTCTGTTTAGTGTCCCAGCCTGGCTCAAATGAGATACAATTAAATGAGTGTAACATCCAAGTACTGGCACATGCCAGAGTTTCTGCGATGCATATGCCATCACCTGGTGGTCTCTCATTGTGTTTCTCCTTCTGAGACGTGGGACAAGTCTTGCTGAAGTGTCTTAACTTTTTTTCTTAATTTTTTTTTTTTGCAGATGGCTTATTAAAATATTTACCCATGCTGCTCTGTCACTTGGAGAAAATGAGAAGACGAGGATGCACAATCAATAAGCAGCAAAGGCAAAGTCCAATTATGTAAAAGTGTAAATTATAGATTTGGTGAGATGCCAAGGACATGGAGACTCTATTGCTCTCTTGCTTATACACTCTCTCTTTCTTTCTCTTTCTCTCTCTTTCGCATGCACACGCAGAAGCAACCAAGAAGAAAATATGAAATTCTAATGTTTTGAGCCACAAGCTATTTCAAGTGCAGTGTGACTACATAGTGTACATGCGAGACCATATTCAAATTTGGACTCTTCAGCATCGGGGCACACATTTCTGCTGAAGGTTTATGAAAAATGCATCTATTAATTCATTATTTCGATTGAACCTGTATTATAAAGCCAGACACTGAAACACAACAGTGATTCTGTCTGCCTAAAGTTTCTATTTCCATAATTTAATTGAGGTCACAAAAGCAGCTTTGAAGAAAGTCAAAAGTTACAGGGCACAAGCTTCGCCATATGTTTGCATTGACCTTTAATTTTGTGAAATGTGTGTTACACAATCCTCAGCTTCCATGGGTCAACCTCAGTGATTATTCACAGCAAAAAACTAGCAGCTGTTGACTCTGACAGCCACATTCCTCTCTAGCCTCCTGCGTTTCAATTTGTCTTACAGCAAAAAGCCCTTCCGTTTTTAAATACCAAGCAGGGCTTTTTCCCACACAGGTCCTGCTGAGGTGAAGAATCCCACTCCTGCCACCACAACAGCAGATACGCCAGGGTCTTCTGAGAGGTTAAAACATTCTGCCGATGTTGGAGGAGGAGAGATGAAGAGAAGGGGGAGGGAGGGAGAAGAGGATCTCTCTGACAGTCAGAAAACAGTCCCTCACAGCGTTCGCCCCAGCCTCTGCTGCAAAAACAACACTTGAATTCCTAACAGCGAGTGCCAGGTGGTCACAAGATGAATTCATCAGGGCAATGCATAACGCAAAAGGCAGAGATTATCACATCGCAGCAGCCCTAGGGCCATGGCAGCGCAGGCTGATTGGAGACATAGAAGGAGGCCCAGGAGAGGCGCTGGTCTTCCCTCTGGCCAGCGGAGAGGTGTCGGTCCACTCCTGGGAGAGATGGAGGAGTAAGGGAGAGGGGAGGGAGGGGGTGGGTGGTTCAGAGTGATGGTTCACCTCGCTACAGGCAGCCCTCCCATTGGGGCAGGAGCAGGCTAGGAGAGGCCTGAAGGCCACACACACACAGAAATACACACATGCATTCTGCTTTTCAAAAGACACAAACACACAACACCATCTTTTCTACCACATCCAGTCCCAACAAGATAAGGGTTAATATCAAACAAGAGTGCTTGTATGCTTTGCCACTGTAACCCTGCATTGGTGAATAGTTAAGTTACTACTAAGTGTGTGTGTGTGTACTTCTCAAAGGTGATGGAAATCAAGAATCATCTATGCTAGCCTACAATCCTACCAAACAGCAGAGTGTAAGAACAGATACTACTGTCATTCAGGAGCTCATCAAAATGTCCATATGGGAGAAATATAAAATCTAAAGAGCATCAACACTGAATATTTGTATAAACTATGTCAGAGTAAGGGTAATGCATTCAGTTATCTGTGAAAAAGAAGCTTTATGTGGAGAAGTCAAACTGCTTCACATCCATCAAACTGTCAAACAAGACAGTCTGTGGTCAATGGTTTCATTTCAGTCAGAGTTTCAGTAATTTTCTATGATTTATAAAATCTACACATCTGTTCATCAACATTATGTTATTGGTGAATTATCAAACTGAGCAATAAATACAAGTTGAATTCATTTCATTTCAAATTACAACCATCACCAAGCTCTTAACTAAACTGCAGACGCCAGATCACTGCTCCAGTCTGACTGTTATTAACCAGGAGAGAAAATCAAATTCATCAGTGCTCCAATAAAAGTCTTGTTCTGTTAACATCAATCTTTTACTATCAGATCTAAATGAAAAACAGGAGGAAAAGAAAGAAATACAGACAGGAGAAAAATATATCTGAGTCACCTGTTTAACACTAAGTAGAATTGGTTATTGTAAGGTTGGTGATTTAATCCCTGCCTCCTCTAGTCTGCACGAGCATGATCCTAAACTGTTTCTTAAGTGTACATGGTAGAAAATGTTGGACAACTGCTTCTGCCATAGGGATATAATGTAATATTTAAAGCCAAAATTGTTCTAACTTCAAACAGAAATCAGACTGTTTTCTGAGATACAGGAATAACACTGGATTATGAATGTAGAGAAGATTACTAATAATATATTTACACAACTGTGTTTATCATGTTTCCCGAAAACTACATGGACAAAACACTCCATGTACAATTACCTGACCAGGAAACTAACATACTAATTAATTACACTCACAGATTGTAAACTCAGGGATTTTATGTGGTTATAAAATATATTTTATATTATTCTAATGGTTTTTGTAGAAATATTAGACAACTGATGAAGCTGTGTTTGTGGCTGTAATCAGCATATTCAAGAAATTTTATTATGTGATGGTAAAACTAAAAATAGAAGTTTTCTAGGATCATGAGCCAGCGTAACCTCTGGATACACTTTCTTTAGTCCATTAACCATACTTTAACAGTACCATAAATATGTATTATATTGCATTAACATCACGATCAGAGTTGCCACATACTAAAGCTTTCATTTCACTGTGGTTAAAAACAATTATTTATGTTGCAATTTCCACAGTTGTCAAAAAAAAAAACAAATTTTTAAGATTTAAACAGCAACAAGGGACAGTACTAAATCACTGAAAAGACTAATAATTAAATATGATGCCATGGATTTATTACATTTTCTACTCACTTTCTCAAACTGATTTCTAATTAGCTCTTTTTTAAATATGAAATTATATACAGATTTTTCAATTATAACACAGCAAGCCATTATAAAACTACTTTTCTGGTTACCATCACAAAATTATATTTGACCACCAAAATACTATGATTATAAATATGATCTTTTATGGGGTTTTTTTTTTTTTACGTGAACCTGTTCATCTGGGTTCACCAAATCCCACAACCACATCCAGTCCATGTACAGTAAACAAATCAATGTGTCAAGTTTCCCTCTTGAATCTCTGGTATTCATGGAGAGGTGTGTAGGCTTCATCTTTTCTGTTCAAATACAATGTTTTTAACAAGCTTCTATTGGATAGAAATGAAAACGTGAAAGAGAAAAATTAACACAGACCTAAACGCACACTGACCTTTCTCAAACCAACACTCATATCCACCAGTAATTTGTATGTCGCTGCCATTTCTCCACCTAGTGTCGTCCACTTTTCTGTCAGTGTTTCTTTCTCTTTGCTTATTCTACATAAATTATTGACTGGCTAATTTGGTCTGCTGGCCCCGTGAGACACTGCAGCATCGGGATGACAGCTCTATCTATTAGACTGAGCCCAATGACAGCCTTGTTCCGGCTGCATGTGTGTGTGTGTGACTGTTGATGCATGTACTGTAATGTTTATGTGTGTGTGTGTGTGTGTCAGTGTAGTGTGGTGGGGTGGGGGGGTCAGGCTCATTCTCCGTTGCATGAGCACAGGAGCAGGACTGGGACACATCAACATCTTAATCAATACGCGAGAGTCAATTACTGAGGAAGCGCGTGCTTAAGCAAGATCTGATTATTGGGTTCATGTTCAGTCCACCAAATGGACCGAATCAATGCGATGCGATATGTGCTATACCCACCCCACCCCCGCCTCTCATTCCTCCTCCTGTCACCTCACCCCCATGCCCCCCCCCGCCGCTGTCACCTCTCACATTCCTCATGGACACTTGAGGAAAGAGGAGTTGATCAAAGTGACAAGAGGAAGTTTGCTCTAGTGCAGCTAACAGGATGCCGCTAGACATCCGAACCAGCACAAGTGGTAAGATGAAAGGCTGGAGGGACCTTCAAGCTCTCGACGAACCTTTAAATAAGTCATATTTGGGCTTGATTTGTAAGGAATATAAGAGAAAAAAACAGTGGAATATCATCTTGGTGGATATCTGGATGTACTCCTCCTCTGCTAAACCAAACACACTTTATACTGACTGGGTTTGATAAGACCTGTTTTGTTTTTGTTTTGCTTGTGGGCTTACTATAAAGTATAATCACCTTTTTCTTTTGTGTGTGGTTGAATTAATCCATCTCTGATGCTTGCTCCTGATTTGATGTACAGCGGTTCTATTACTCTTCATCATGTCACTCCAGTGCTGTGTAATGATATCTAGCGTACTACCTCTTCTCAACCACCCTTCAATACTTGAGTGAAACAGTGAGCTGCCTTTCACTGTAGTATTTTCAAAGGGCTTTGTCTTTGCGTTTTAGATATCGGTGGGTGTGTTTCTCTCCTCTCCCTTGCTTTCAACATTTGGCTGTCATATTTGCTTTTATTGATTCCGTTTGGTGTACTCCTCCTGTCTATAGCGTCAACATCAGATGGATCACTGGCCGGGCTGCTGCGCCTCACACACAGAAAAACCTCGCCACCTCGGGCCTCCTCATTTAGAACCCCACCTTGCCATCGGACCGGCTTCTCCTATCTACCTGACTGAAAAGTACTCCTGGAACCGGACGACACAACAAAGGAGAGAGGGAGGAAAGAAGGCGATGAAGAGCCGGGTGGTAGGAGAAGACCAACAAAGCAAGAAATCAATAGCCCAGAGATTTTTAACTAAGGTTTTCCTTCTCACTCTCTGTCTTTTTTTTATCGTAAGCTGCCAAACATCCTGATGAAACTTGCGAGGCAGTGGTTGCCAGAGGGTGAATCATAGCAATATTGATTTGATTATGTAAAGCTAGAATTTGGAACCTCAAGCCAGATGCAGAAATAACTCCTCCTAGGTCCTGCGGGAGAGAGTACACACTGGTTTTGGAGGAGAAGAGAGAGACAGAGTGAGAGAGGATCAGAAAATGAAAAAAATATCGTTGAGGATAAAAAGCATAATTAAACTTCCCTCACAGCTAAAATACATTTTTCCTATTTTCCGAATAGTTCTTCCTTGTGGCCCCTCCTCCACCTCCACCTCCTTTTCTCCAGCCCACTGAGTAATAATTAACACTGTTCTACTGTACTGAATTAGGGAGCTGGCGGTTATAGACTCTGCGGAAGAATGGGCTGCAGGGTTGCAGCTGTCAGCTCAGTGTGCAATGGGGCTGAGCAAGGCGGAGAAAAAAGAGGTGAGGTGAAGAGAGAAGCCTCCTGAGAGAAACTATTCGGAAAATAGGAAAATGTTTAACAATGAAAATGATGTCTTTATCCTCAACGATATTTCTATTTTCTGATCCTCTCTCTGTCTCTCTCTTTCTCATGAGCATTGTTTTCTCGCGGACAGGTGAGTTGTTTCGTCTTGACGGTCACCGGTTGTAATCAAATCGATGGTCGCCCTCGCGGCGACATTTCACCTCGTGCGAAGTTCGCTGACGGCCGGAATGAGACGGAGGAAAAACCGCGGTGCAGGCTGTTCAACTGGCACGATCTACCGCCCGGCTTCTCGTCGCCCTCTTTGTACTCATCTTTGACCTGACGACCGTCGTTCGGGGTTACTCGGTCGGTGAATGGAAGGTCGACGGCAGGTGAGGGCCGGAGTGTGGCGGGGTTTCTGTGATGATGCGGCGACCGCTGTGTTCCGTGATGAGATTGACGGGCTATGGTGGGAGGCACGCCAAACAGGTCAGCCGCGGTATCGGCGGCAAATGTTGACGCAGGGAGGGCGGAAAGAGCTACGCCGCCGATATCTGAAACACTGGGTGGTAATCTTTACGGTGAAGGCAACTCTGTTCGGCGTTGATAACTGAATTGATTGACGGTGTGGTACTGAATATCGTGCGGCACAGACCCGACATGATGACAGAAACCGGCACAATATCGGGGCAACGGTCAAATCCGCAAAGAAAGAATATTGATTGTTGCGGTGTTCTCCGCAGGCGGAAACAAAACAAACGAGTGTATCAGGCACCGGTCGATATAAAGTGTTTGATTTCGGAGATGGTGTTTACCTCGAATATCTGGTGTTCGCTGTTTGTATCTTCGCCGTCGTGTTAACTGCTGACTTGTTTAAGGTTCGTCGAGCGGTCTCCGGCCTTTTCATCTTCACTGTGCTGATACGGACGGATTCAACGGCGTCACCAACTGCCGCCAGCCGTCGCCATGGCGCGATCGGCCTTCGCTCTCGGTGATCCATGAGGTGGTTTAACGGCGTAAGGTGGTGGGAAGATGAGCGGGGTATGGCACATGTCGCATCTTGTGATTCGATCTTGACGGACGTGAGACGGTAATCGGGTCTTGTGAAACGGCTACCGGCGGTGATGGATGACGATGTGCAGTCTGCTCGCAGTAACTGATGCGGCAGATGAGCCGGCCCCCGCCGCATGGGCGACCGGGGCTGCGTCGTGATCGGTCGCACGTGCGACGGAAGCGGTCGTTGAACTCTGATCAGGCTGTCGTGCCCGATGCTGGTCACCCGAGATCGGCAGACAGGTAATGATCGACCAGACGTAATGAGATGAAACGAGAGGAAAGGAGACGCGACGAGTCGGACGACGCTGGGTGGAGATGACGACTGTACAGTACTGGTGAATGTGTTGGTTTGAAAGGAACCGATGTTTAGATCGCAATGGTTTTCACGTTTTCATTCTGTCAATGGAAGCTTGTTAAACATTGTGTTGGTGAAGCAAACTACCTGCTCCGTGAATACCGGAGAAGCCGACACGGTGTTGTTGCTGTACGTAGACTGGATGAACAATGAGATTGGTGAACCCAGACGACGGAGTTCACATGAGGCAAGATCATGTTGCGCCAGTGACACGGTCAGAATGCTCGGCCCGTGATGACCGAAGTTTATGACGCTGTGCTAATTGAAGATCTGTATGTAATTTCATGTTTAAAGGCTGGTCGGTTTGAAGTGATGAAAATGTAAATCCGTGGCGTCGCGGTGTGGTCAGCACTGTTGGTGCTGATCGCTGCTGAAATCAAATTTTTTTTGACTGTGGAGATGCCCAGCATGGGCAATTGGTGCAACCACGGTGAGGCAGTGTGTGAGCGGCTCTGGTGTTGACGGCATGTGTTGTGAACGCTGATGAAAGTATGGTTGTGGACTGAAAGTGTCAGAGGTACGCTGGCTCGATCCTGGGCTGGTTGCCGTCACGCAATAATTTCAGACATGCTGATTGCGGCCTGAACGCAGCTCGTCGAACCAATCTGGCCTGCTGAAAGGCTCCGATGAGAATGTCAAGGTATGTTTTGTTTCCTCTCTAATTTACAATCTGTGATGTGATTGACAGTAGTTGATTTCTGGTCGATGCGTGGTGTTTTGATCGTAACGGACTCGGGGCATGATAGTACCGGTTGTGAGCTGTTGATGATCTTCTGCCATTCGTGATCGATGTTCTGGCCGTCGAAGGCAGTCTGTTCTGGGCGGTCCGTGTTTGACTGTGCATTGCATATCCTATGGCGAAACGGTTAATCGGCGACCTACCGCTGCGCGAAACGGTTTGGGATGCCGTGCGGAACTGGGGCGAGGACAAATCTTGACCTGATAACCGGTGCGGTGTTGAACGGGTGACTCGATATGACCACTGCTCGCAATGTTCTTCTTTTCACTCCTGTTTTTCATTTGAATCTGATGGTGGGTGATTAACAGAACAAGACTTTTAATGAACGCTGATGATTTTCTCGCAGTTAATATCGGTTTCGGAGCGGTGATCTGGCGTCTGCGGTTTGGTGACGGTGATGGTTATGTTGATGAGGCGTAATTCAGCTGTGTTGTGCTCCGGTTTGATAATTCACCAATAACATAATGTTGATGAACAGATAATGAATTTAGTCGTGAAGTACTGAATACGACTGGTGAACCGTTGAGCCACGGACGTTGACGGTTTGATGGATGAGCGGTTGACTCCATGGTTTTCTGCGGATGACGGATCGTGCCATGTTGCCTGGTTCGGTGATGCTCTTTGAACATGTTTCTCCGCTGGTTTCGTTTTTGATGGCTCCTGGATGACGGTGGTTCTTGCATCTGGCGTTTCAGTTGACGGGCTGGCATGGATGTTCCGTCGCGCTGATGCGCACGCCCAGTGGTGACGGCTGTTCGCGGTGCGGGGTTACGGTGGCAGGCTGGCTCTGGCTGCTGTTGTTTGATGACCCTTGTCTGACCGGGACTGGATGTTGATGACGTGGCGAAGCGGGAATGCGTGTTCTGACGCTGGCCTGCTCCTGCTGGGGCTGGCGGCGGTGGTCGCCGCCGCCTCTCGCCTCCTCCGTCTCGATCGGACCGCCTCGCGGCCAGGAAGGGTTTGGCTGTTTGTCGACTTCCAT
>BRZM01000980.1:143709-166303 GCA_033238685.1 Lates japonicus | reverse complement strand
ATCAATTGTACTTCCGTTTCGGTTGTGTTGTCAATAATAATTACATGTAAAAACTGCACAATCATTAATTCCCACAGCACGCGGAGATGGCGACCTGTAACGACCGGTGCTCAAAGAAACTGGTTTCTGACTTCTGCAAACTTGTGTCAATGGTGGGTTTGACAGAATTTTGACTCTGTGGAACATTCTGGGAAAAAGTTAGAACTCCGAGTGAAACTTAAAACTAGCCATATTCAGGTCCACCTGCTTCTCTATTCTCACTGTGAAACAAACGGCCAGATCATAAATACACCAGCAACTGACAAGCTGAACTCAAATGCCGCAGCTGCTCCACCACACTGGAGTAAAGTAACTGTTGGCAGCAAAAGTGTCTCTAAGAAAAAGCTACATCAGGGACAATCTAGGGCCCTCAACTCAGCAAATTACAAGGGGCTGAGGGACAGGGAAGCTGGAGAGAGATGGTGACTAATCGGTGAGTAAGTTTGGATTTAAGGACTTTTCATTTGGACAATAGTCTCTTGTCTAGGTTTTATTGCAATTTATGATTCCCTACACAGTCATTTGGGGAGTTAACTTCTTTGTTGGATGTCTCGAACATATAATATTGGTCAGACCTTTATTGACATTATTGTTCTTCGGAGTCTTGTTTTCTAGTCTAATTTGTTAGTGACTGCATGGAACACAGCTGAGTGAGTGTAGATTAATTTCCACCTTCGAAGCGGAGGAGAAGCACTAGTTTCTGTTGCACAGTCTTGCTGCAGGCCTCTGCAATGCTAAGCACAGTTGTAACGATTGGTGACGCCAGAGGTACCCTACTGTTTCATATTATGAAATTAAACATGTTGTTTCATCTTGTGCGTAGGCCTTGTGAACAGGATTTTACAGTTTGCTTATCATTACTCTGCCCCGTCACTTGCTGACCTGCTCTGGAGCACTAAATGCTTTCTTGTCTTGCCATCAAAGCAAGGCTGAAATAACAACTTCTCTTCGCTCAGGGGCATGAAAATGGCGCACAACCTGAAGTGAACAATAGTGTGTGCACTCAGAGCACCTCTCAGAGCGTTCCCCGAGCGGGATGCTCCACCGCTGTGACCAAGCCCTAAAGTGACATGGACTCTTCTGAGGCATGAAATAATAACATCACTTCCGTCTCCTGCTAGAGAGAGGTGGGAGGAAATATGAGGGCCTTCTATTTGTCTGCCGTTCACTGGAGAGATACCGGTGTCCCGAGACTTTAATGGGAAGAACAATAGGCTGGCCTAAAAAACTTCCCATTAAATTTAATCAGAACTTTGTCTCACTATATGTGACGATGTGTGTCTGTGTACGTCTGCCTGTGTGTGTGCGTGTGTGTGTGAGTGTAAATGACTACAGGGACAGGTAACAGCACTCACAACCCATCTTCATCCCCTCTTGTGTTGTTTGTTTCAAGTTCATCCCTCTCCTGCACCTTGGAGTTATTTCATTTTCTCTGGTGTGTCACTATCTACTTCCAACCCACCCAACCACATGGCAACTGCCGAAAATGTTAAAGGGCAAATTGGATTAACACCACGGTCTATGGTCTGGGCGCCCAGCAAACGGGGATCGCTTAAGGCCCACAGAATGATTTGTGACTGAACAAGAACTGGAGATGGAGCCTGGAAACTTGACCACGGACTGGTGTAATATGTCATCTACCGGAAGAGCTATCAGCTCAGCCTACTGGAAAAGGTAAACTCCCAAGTGCTGAAGGTAAAATTATATGTGTCAAATTAACTTCTGTCTACTTCTGTGGCAAACACATTTTAACTTTTGTTGTCAAATCCTTGAACTACCTACTTTGAGACAACTTTGTCTCCTTTGATTATGAATATAGACAAAACTTTTTTTATTTGAAAAGTTGCCTCATCCATGAATCCTTCAAATCTTTTTTTTATTTTTATTTTAAATATCACAAAAATTATTCTGTTCTTTTTTGGTTTTAAGCATTATCCATTTCTTGAGACAAATCATTTAACAAATCAATAGTGGCGAGTTAACATATCAGTATGATGAATGTGCTTACAGTAGGGAGACCACAGCTAACGACCTTGAATAAATTTTAACATCAGCTGTGGCCCTGTTGCATTGGAGGATTCAGGAAAGAGCAAATATTACTCTCTCTCTCTCACTACTGACTCCCTCTCTGTTTTTAGTTGTAGGTGTGTTAAGACAAAGCATAATTGCATGTATGATTGTGTTGGCTGCTTCCAACATCAGTCTGATGCTTTACATGGATTATTAAACTTTAGAAACATTGTTTAAGCGCCAGATGGTTAAAGAATTGAAAAAAACTGTATGTAAGACATCAGCTGCCACAAGCGATCGGCCAAATATTAAAACTATTTTCTAACTATTTTCTTACAGTTTCATCATGTCACCGTCTCTTTTAAAAAATTATATTCTGACCTTTCAACCCTTACATGAAGGATTTTTTTGTCATTGGAGCGTCTGGATCTTCAGTTCTCAGATAAATAAGCTGAGCAAACACCAACCCTGGCGTCAGTATCGCCAAAAGTGACAGAGAATCACTGATTTTAACCTTGAAACTGATTTATTCAGTATTTTTACCTACTTTAATTATAGCATCCAAATCTGGCTCCTGATAAAAACCTCTGAACAATGAACATGAGAAGTTAGCAACATAATGTAAATGGATGCAGTTGTTATATCTTTACTTTAAATAAAAGTAAATCCATACAATTAAGCAAAAGGTTGGACTTGTAGACACTAGTGAAAATCCCTGCTCTGGACACTGCCGTGAGGTTTAATTTATATACATACATATACAGTACATATATACATTAGTTTTTACTAATATGGAACCGCCACTCTTTGCTGTCTCCTGTGCTAGCTTTATTGAACTTTATTTCCTTCATACTTTGGAAATATGCATTAATAAATACTAATAATACTACAGGGCCCTATCAGTTTCATCTGGTGACATTTTCATGGCAAAATCAGCCATTGATTACCTCTCTATGCTTTGTAATTGTTTCTTCAAGGTATTGTGATCCTGTGTGTGCAAGTGAAGTTCCATGAATGGATTTTCTTTCAATTAAGGTTGGAATTGTTATTCTGGGGGCTCACCATGACCTACAAACAATGACATAACATTGAGCATTTTGAACCAATCGTTGAGAAACAACCAAATGATGTTAGCAGAATGATAAACAGCTCTGCCTTCCTGGACCTACACCATCAGGCTCTTAAGTCTCATGTCCAAGTGAGAGTGACACACACACACACACACACACACACACACACACACACACACACATAAACACACAGAACAAGCCTGGGTTGTGGTCTCAGAGGCAGCACCTGGAAGATGGAGAAATAAGCAGGAAGGGAGTCAGACCTGTAGGGAACACTGTTCAAAGGAATAGCTTTATGGAAATGAAATTAAAGGGAGCATCGTCAGTCCTCTGATCACAGACCTGGGCGCTGACACATGCACCCCACTCACCAACATGAGACCATGTTATATGAGAGGGGTCACCGTTCACCTAATCCACCGGCCGTGACATGACACTGGGTTGCCCTCAGTGTTAAATATTTATGTCAACTCCCACGTATTGCCTTGATAGTTTTATCAAGACTTTGACACATGCTCTCTCTATCTCTCTCTCTCTCTTTCTCTCTCTTGCCATTTCCATTAAAATTCAACAAAAACCAGAAAAACAGCGAAAAGCCCAAAACACAAGGCATAAGCTAAACATAGAAACATGTTGTCCAGGCACTATATATACAAAGGCGTGCACCACTTTCCAGTTCTTTGTTTCACTCAAAACGATGCATCAGTGTTCCTTGATTGTCAAAGACCCAAATGGAACTATCCCAAAGGCCTAAGCATTAAAATGATCTGTTCCAGTCGTATCTACCCACAATTCACCAGACTCTTTTACTTTTGAATTCCTAATTGCTTCACTAACAAAGCTGCAAAGACATGACAAGAAGTCCTCTCTTGATTGCCTACCATTTTAGAGCTGGGACATGATGTAGTCCTAAAAGATTTTGGGGTGACTCGAGATCACTGGAGGCCAGTGCTCTTCTCCTCTAGCGTCCTGGCTCCCCATGATAGGGTGTCAAGGCATTAATGAATGTCAGAGTACATTTTCAGGGGCCATGCTCCTTGACCACTAGAGTGGCCCCATGTATAAGACTGCCAAACCCCCCTCCTCCAGGCTCCCCACCTCTTCATGTTCAAGGGTTAAGAAAGATTAATCAATGTCAATGTCTTTTTCCTTGCTGAAGCCAATAAAATTGCACACTGTCCGTAGCGCAACAGAACATCACCTGTTCAAGCCGCTTTAGCCACCTTCGCTACCTATGACTAGCAGTCCTTTCAAAGTCAAGGCGTTTGGCGTTTGGTAGAGACTGGCCTTCGGATAACCTCGCTCCGCCCTGCTTGACCCTGTTCAAATTTGACCCTCGTTGCAGACACTTGCTCTTCGAGCTGAAATACTCACTGGGGCATCTTGTGGCTCACAGACACCTCTAACCTGACAAGCGATTTTACTTTAGTGTGCTACAGGCGGAAAATACAAGGCCGTAGCCTTGGTGCACACACACAAACTGTCAGCTAGCCAGCAAGGACTACTTGTTGCCCAGCTTACTGGCCCAGTATTAAAACACGGAAGCTGGTAAAAATGCATGGCTGGGACATTTATATCAATACCTGGGAAATGCACAGCGCTTACATGAGAACTGAAATCTGCAATTCTAGATAAAACTCTAAAACCTAAATCAGTGTTGGTTTAATTATTACAATGACAACAAACTTATAAGCAGTATCCTTGGAAGCATGACACAAGGCAAAAAGGTCAGCGTGTACCTGGCTTCCCTAGCACACAGGCTCCTACCTCCTTTCACCTCCTCCCTCTCACCTCCCCGTCCTTTCCGTTCCTCTCATCGACCCTCTCATCTGTTCACCTTTAAGGTTTTTTTTACTAAATCAGCATGTTCCTCAGTTAAATGACACCTCCTCTCCTTTGCTTTGACCTTGGTAGTGCAGCATGAAAGAAGGATGGGGATTGGAGTAACAGTCACATCATTTCTGGTTTGTAACTGTAAAGTTGCAACTAAATGCTTGTCTCAGTCAGTGACGAGGAAGTGAAGCTCAGTGAACCATGTGCAGGCTGCCATGAAATGACAGGAATCAGTGGCATATTTCAAACAATATGGCTATCCTATTAAAGTGCCACATCACTTTAAAACAGACAAAGAAGGAATCCGCGCAGTAGATAGAGACTAAAATGGCTTATTAGTTTCTCATCCCTTTTCTTCTTTGTTAGGAACTTTAAAATTAGACCTCAAACTTATCTTTTTTTTTTAATTACATGGATTGGAAAAAATGAAAAGAGTAGTCTCTTGTGACATCTGACTTCTTATTATAATTACATTCATTTAAATATTTTAGAATTGTTAGCATGCAATTAAGTAAAGCATTGAATTAAAGTGACTATAGGTAACTATAGTATAAATATAATGAATTAAGTGGTGGGTAGGAGGATGAAATAACAAAATTACAACCTCATTGGTAATAATGATGATGAGTTAAAAACATAAATCTATATTTAAATTATAGATTTGCCCTTAATATTATATCTTACTTTTGTTGTGCCAGTTCATTATGTTGTGATAGTGTCACTGGTGTTTGGCTTTCTAGTGAATTTGGTTTAATCTACGATCTAACTAATCAACTCACTAAAGACAAGAAGTGATCAGTGCGTCATTAATAGAAACTTAATCAAATCAAATGAGTAACTGAGTAAAGGCAGACTGCAGAGAGTTGAATAATCCCTAAAATATGGTTTTATAAGATAATTATAAGTATTAATAGTGGGTTTATCATGCAATATTATGTCCATAGTTTATTATGAATACTGTGGTTTTTTGTGTTGCGACACACAGTATAAAATTGAATTTAGGTTTTCATTATGCTGACTTTTAGTTGTTTCTGTTAAAATCAGGTTATAAAAATATGAACAGATCACAGAGAAACCAGTAAGAAAAGTATTTTTATCACAGAGGTGCTGTTCTTGACAATGCGTAAAGGCCTTTTAACCAACTGCTTACAGTACATTTAACCCATTATGACAGAGGAAGTAGGGAAGTAATGGTCCTTTAAAGCGGTTACAGAGCTGTTGAAGGGCAGGGGTCATGGAGTAGAGATCAGACAGGGGTTGAACATTTTGGACAATGGTAAGTGTTTTGAAATTAGATTCGGAGTGTTTCACCATTTGCATTAAGCTGGTGCTCAGGTTTTGGGTGATACTCAAGAATAACTGCACAGTTTATGGAAACCTAAGTAGAGTGCTAAGACCAAGATTAGATGACTTCTCCAATACAAAACCTATCAACTGTTTTGTTCACAGCATATTTTAGGATGAGTCTGGTTAGAATTGAAGTTCCAGTTTACTTCACTTTCGATATTGTACTGTTAGAAGGATAATCAAATTAGCATAATTACTGAAACACCTGGGGCAGTAGTTTCATTTCAGTGTCAAAGGGCTTGCCAATGGCTGCAGGGTTGGATTTGATCAATTTATGTCCTTGTGCTAAAGTCAACTGCTTAAATTTGAATAAAAATACATTAAATTCACTAATTTGTTACTTTCTGGCTAGACTGAAATCAGAATACCTTGACACAGAGCAGGGTGGAAACTTGGAAATGAGCTTGTGCCTTCCATACAAACACAAATCCACAGAATTAGCTAATGTCGGTGACTGTGGCCAGACAAAGTCTAACAACCTTGTCAGAGTACTTTGACACGCTTTCAGAATAGAGACTGTGTTCTGGCCCATAGACTCATAAGGCCACCATTATGGATCGTTGAGTATATTGAGACACTTATGGCAGGATCTGCTGCCACTTGATTCCCACACTGCGGCACAAATATATTACAGCCATAAGCGGTTACAAAAGCACAATGATCTAGCGCCACGTATCTTCCTCATCTATCATTCAATCCTCTCCTAATTAGGGTCTTTTTTTTTGTCCTGGGGGCTGCTAAATGTAACACTTCTGGGGTGTATCAATGATGAAAGTCTCATTTCCGTCTGACAGTGTAGTGGAATTGAATGAGCTTTAGGAAGATAAATGGGCATCCGCAACCCTCAGCACTATCTGCAAAAGCTGCTCCCCTAACCCTCCCCGGAAATCGCTTAACAGTAGATAATATTTTTGAGCTCTTTCGTTAAGTTACGCGGTTTGTCAATAACATGATCCCCCACTCATTTCCATTTCATTAAGTGAAAACAGTCAGGAAAAGAGAATTTAAACTACTGAAGATGCAAGATATTAAACCACAAGGATGCAGATAATATTTCAAAACAGTCGAGGATACTGGGCATTTCCTAATTGGGTTTGGAATTACAGGAAAAAATGTGCTGGCAGTTGTTTATACAATAAAACCTCTATAACGATACCGATTATTCTGATTTGGCAAATAAAACACCAATTTGAATCCATGATTCCAATTTGATTGACAGTGAGAGGAAAAAACAAGAAAGCCGTGGGTGTCGTTTCAAACTTCAAAACAAACAGCTATAAGATGGCACCATTGTTGATCTTATAGATATTTCTTTAAATATAGTTAATATTATAAATAATCTTCAATACAACTTGCTGGCACGGGTTTCTATACATATGCAGAAACAATGGCACAAGCAATGTTTTAAAATAAAATCCACCCAAACTTAATGAGAAAAATCAGGTCAAAATCGGTGATTACAGCTATTCTTTACTCAGTTTATAAAATCAGATTTATTCCTTTAACTCAAGAAAAGGTGGTTATCTAACTTCCTCTGAAATAATCTTCATTTTGTGACAGAGTGTGGCGTGCACAGAGGGATGAGTGAATATAATTGGGTACATGTCAGTGTGTGTGTGTGTGTGTGTGTGTGTGGGAGGGGTGGGTCTCTCCTAACAGCCCCAAGCAGCCCAGCTTTTGGGCCCCATTGTTGGGGCTCACTGTCTCTCAACCACACTTGACTGGGTCCCTTGACACTCCAACTGTATCAAGCGGCGGGCCTGTACCGCCTAACATGCTCTACAGCTTCACCCAATTAACACTTTCATGACATATGACAAAGAGCTTCATAATAGGTGGTCAAGGTGCAGTGTATGCGCTGCGCCCCTCTCTGTCGACTAGCAGCGAGCATACACGCACATTCAAGCGTTGCCCCATCATCTTACCCCCCCTCACTGCCTCTGAATGCTTTTGTGACTGTGTAGGTCTAGCAGGCCTCTCTTGCCTGCCTCTGCCTGTTCAATGCACTGTGACAGCGGGAGAGCATTGATCCAGGAGAGGGGGGATGCAGTGGGGTACAAACGGTCTTGCATGGAAACCTCGACGTTGACTAATCCTGCTGGACACGACTCGGTCTTCTCACTATAGAATATAAAACTACATATGCAGATGTGCGCATTTGTGTGGATGCACGCTTGCATGAAGCGCTCGTGTTAACATGCGTCCGTGCATGGTGCATGATATTGCTGTGTATTTCCACATGTGACTGTGCCTGTGTGTGTGCTGCATTGCGTGGCTCTCCAGCTCCCTCTCTATTAGACATTCAGTAAGTTGGACACCGAGCCAGACTGGGCGAAGGAAAGAAAGCGATTTGACCCCCGACTGCCCGTTTGGGGGAAGAGGGTCTTGAAGCATGTCAGCTCCGCTCAGGCTCCACTTCCCCTCTGTGTCCTTCTTATTTTTTCCCTGGTGCCAGGCCCAAACTTTGAAAACATCCACCTTAATAGGACCTAGTCAGCGAGAGCTACTCTTCCGTCTATCAAACTGTGATCCGAGGTGTCAGCCTGGGCCGGCTTTGACAGAATGTCTCCAAACGAACAGTACAATAGTGTTTCCCTCCCCAGCACTCGGCTACTCTAGTGTAGCCCCCCTGGCTGCCTGGCCTCTCCATCTCACTACACCACCTCTCCCCTAGTTCGCCTGCTTGATTTCACCTCTTAGAACACCTTGCAACAGTGGGCTGACTGACAGCCACAACCCAGCCCTAATTGTCTTCTTTTCCAATTTAGAGCAGGTTGGAACGCTTCAGTCTTATTTCCCTTCTTAAGGAGGTGAACTCCTTCCTGAAGAACGAGGAAACATGAAGTAGCTCATCATTATTTAATCATGATGACTTATCAAACATGAGCTGTAGTTTTGCTAGAAACTGCAGCAATAAAAGCAGCAGCCTTATGTGGCCGGCATTGTGCATTTCGAAATTATACGTGGAGTTGTTACAGAATTTAAAGTTTTCTACACCTGGAGTGATTTGACCCAAAACAAATGCCTCACATCCCCAACTCCAAATCGTGTATGTACAGAAAATAAATACTGGGTGTAAATTCCCACAACATAACAATCCCAATTCATCCATTCTTCACTCTGCCCAAAATAATACAATTCATAGCTGTCAGGCCCTATGGCTTCTCAAATTTGAACAGCATCGATCGAGGATATTGACCATTCACCAGATGCAACTCCCCATGTTTTAACACAGTGTGCTGAAATTATATCTGCCCTTCCTATTAAACAATGGGCTCCCGAGTGGTCCACATTACTGCATGATAAGTAAAAACAAAATACAAGAGGTGAAAATTAACATTAGTAACCATTAGACATGCATAAATTTTGTATCGCTTGCAATACCCAGATGGAAATTACTAAAATGTTAATGAAGATAACTACTCTACTACTACCTCATTTTGTTTGGATTTTGTAATACTTAATACTCCTGAACCTTTACATCTTCAATGCTGCGCCTCTGGGCATCCACTGAAAACATTGAGAGAGTTAAGTGAGGGAATCAGAAAGCTGGCTGTTACTGAGACCTAAGTGTTGTTTGGTTTGGTGATCTGATTGTGCTGTTGAGTTTTAGCTATTAATGCACAGTCCGGGGCTGCATTAGAGTACACTTGAACCACCAGGATCTCTCTGATGACTTCCACAGCTGAGGCTTTGTCCAATAAATTAAAAATAACACAGCCAGCTATGTGTGAATCAGAGCTTCTTTTTGCACCCCAGACCATTTTAGGTAAGGGAAAATAAAGTCCTTTCTCAAGGCTCAGAGTCCAGGAGTGCAACTGGAGAATAGGCATGCAGTTTCATCCAGAGTTTCGCAGCACACCTGAGCTGCAGTGCAGCGCTGGTCCCAGTCTCTCCTCTCTAACTCAACCAAACGCACCCCTCTGGCCCTTTGGCTGCCAGTGTATTTTGTCATTCAAATTGTATGAAACTACAGTGGATTACCATGAGGAATAGGAGGCAAACTGCACTTGAGATACACGCTGGAGCCTCTTAAAAGCACTACTTGATGTTTTCTTCTCACTGTGCGTGTGTGTGTCTGTTTGTCTCCCAGTTGGCTGTGCTGGTGTTAAGATGGCAAAACACTTGCCCCTCTAACCATCACTGAGTCAACAAATGAGTCCACACTAGGTACTATTGGAGGAGCTCCCAGTGGTTTCCCAAGTTCCTGCCAGAGCTGGCGGAGACACACACACACTTACCCAGACACACACACACACACAAGCGAACCAGCTAGTCCCAAGGACACTCATGTGGTTTCACATCTAGTCCACCACCCAAACAGACCATTTTGGTCTTCCAGTTCACTTTAACATCAATATCCACAAAGAGAGCACTGGCACAATATTAATAACACTTAATCATTTCCTCTGACCTAAATGATTTCTTTATGGTGCTGTGGAAAAAGCAACCCGAGTCATGAATTGGGCTGTAATCTGGCTGTATGTCAGAGCTGTCCTCAACACACATGAACATGCACACACACGTGCAGTCCCACATACAGTAGTCACATCATGAAATATGCTCCTGGCAGGCTGTGCATTTGAGATTTGACTGCACTTTCCTCCCAGCTTCTCTCAAACACATAACATGAGTGGATCTTGCTGATATATACTGTATATAAATAATAAAACTGGAACTTTGTGTAAATATTTCTGCATTGCCTTCTCAAGCACTATACCCTGTTTTATGTTTTATGCCTCAAATTCCATGCCATGGCTGCTTCCTTTGGTGAATTTTCAATTCATATCAGGGTAAGCGGTCTGTTCTCAGGAGTACCATTAGAATAAGACGTGTATTTAGCTTCAAGGAAAAAGCCTTTGAAATGAAGCTCTTGCTGTAATAGTAGAAGCAGCAACGTATCTGAGAGGGAAAGACTCATTATTTGTTGGAGCAGGATGTGGCTGAGAACAATTTCAAGGCAGACTTAACATACAGCGGCCTATATGTTTGTATGTCCTGGTGTTTCCAATGAATCACACTGTTCAGGTCGTCCATTGCATTAAATGTCATTTCAGCCCGGCTGAATTAATTATTTCAATTCACAAAAAAATACGAGCACCTACAGTGTATAGCTTAACTGTGACTTGGCCGTAACCATGTTTTCAAGGAAGAAATAGCAGTCTGGAAAAGAATTAAGCGAGAGACGGAGTAAGGAAGAGAGACAGACGGGTGTGAATGGGAAAAGGGGAGGAGGGGGCAGTATTTTAATGCCTGTTGTCACCACGTAATGTCCTCAGTACGACAAAATGCTGAACCAGAGAAACCGGAGAAGACTTTTATAAAATCCCCCTGCTGCCTCCAACATATCTCTGGGATATTCCAAGAGCAAAACGTATAAATCTGGGTCTTTTCACATCCAAGTCCCTTTCCTGAACACTGAATTCACACACATACACACACACACAAACACACTCTGAGACGCACAAAGTCCCACAAGACCTATGACTGCAGTTTGAATACATGCTGCACACCACCGTGCCCTCGTTGGAGCCAACCTTGGCTGGGCTATACTCAGACTATAATAACATGCTCTCAGCAAGACAAGGTGTTGGTACTCTCTAAACTGTCCCATTACCATGTTGCAAAGTTAAATTAAGAATCTTGTGTCGTCTTTACAACTGCGAGACTCAGCAGAGTGAGTCATACCTCTAAGGTATTTGCAGAGGGGTTAAATCTGGACTACTTCTGATTATTGTTTAACACAGACAAGAGCGCCAGAGAATCCCGTGGCCGTTGTTTAGTTAGTTGTCTCCACCATTCGTCAGTTGTACTCCACAGCCATGCCGTGATTTGTTTTTAATTTACTTTCTCTTCCCAAGCTTACATTTTCTCCATCTCTCATCTTGTTATGTGCTTGTGGGGTGTGCGCAGACTGTTTGTGAATGAATATGTGTGTCCTCACAGATTTATTTATTTGTTTCGGTGAACCGCAAGCCGGCGAGCTGAGGAGGAACCGTCATTTTGCGTAAACAGTCATGAAACACAAGGGAGGGGGAGGCGAGGAAAAGAGAGGGAGGAAAATCTGGAGGAACAAAAGAAAGACAGAGGTGTAGCAATGGTGTTTGGGAACGACTGCAGGGCACCGGGGGCACAGCGATGTCAAACGTGGCCCAGTCCCCGCCCGGAGCTTGTCGACAGGAATTTACTGTCGGCTCTAACGTCTGAACAGCACAGCAGGGAGAAGAGGAGGAGGGGATGGCGGGATAGGAAAGACTCTCCCCACCCTCACGTCAAACACAAGTCTGTGTGCGACTGTACTGCTGCTTCCACCTGAGGGACACATTAACATCCTCTCTGCTCCCCGCCAGCCTCATTCCCCTCCTCGACTCACACATACAGAGAAATGATTGCTCAAATATAAACAGGCTCTCTTTCACAAACGTGCTGACTGTTTGTGGCTTTGCCCCCAGGGTCGATTAGGTCGCAGGACCGAGCCTGTCCCCATGTGGAGGCTTTTGGTCCCACGCCCAGTTTGATTTCCCTTTTGCCTCCCTGATTAAATCAAGCTGGACATTTCTGTGGAGGTGGGAGAGAGGGAGAGAGGAGAGAAACTACTGCCAAACTCCAGGCAAGCAGCAACGCACTGTTCCAGACAAGTCACACAAACTCTCTCCCTCTATCTTTACTTCCTTTTGCCTCTATCCTTCCTTTCACGTTCTCAAAGCACTCAATGCACACAGCATGCTATACGACTCTGAGAAGCAGAAATGTCATCTGTAGCGGAAGGGAATGGCAAAGTCTTTAAAAAGGACATAAATCTAAATTAGGCAGAAGGACGTGGTGAGAGGACCCAGTAGTTGCTAACACATTCATGGTCACCAAGCTGGGCGACGCAGCAGGGGGGCAAGAATGTGGGACAAAAATCTGTCAGCTGGCTGCAGACTGCAGGACACTCAGCAAACTCTGCTCAAGTGTCCAGTAAAATAAACTGACTTTGGTGGCTCGTCATTTCAGGTAGGTTTATTGGTGCCAAAATATTTGTGCATCTATAAAACTACTACAAAGTGATTGGTGTTGATAAGTAACATGAAAAGGTGTCCATTCATCTAGGTTTGTTTCTCTGTGCCCAGTGTACTGTCAGTGAGCGATGAGTCAGAAAGCTGTGGTTTTAGTGGGGATGTAGGAAACAACGAGCTGGGCCGACCCGGTATTATGTGTCTCAGGCTGATGACATCATGACACAGTGAGTAGGAGGTAAAGAGCAGAACAATAATCATTCATCCCCATCAACCTCTGGCTCTGTTACACAAACCCTCATTGATCTTCCTTCCCACTTTCTGACAGCCACACTGAAATAAACAACTAAGTAATGCTGTTAATGCACACATACCTACATACAATCGACTATCACATACTAATATGTTCAGAGAAATACTAAATTGAATTGTGCCATTAAAAGGAATATTTTTCAGTTTGTATGTGCATAAAAAATCTATGCACTTGCACAGATAAGATGAAACTTCAAACAGCCTCCATTGTCTGCCTTTTCTTTTTTTTTTTTTTTTGAGGCCTTAAACCAATTTACACACCAACTCCTTCCACCTCCTCACATACAGCCCCATGATGTTTAAATTAAAGAGGGAAAGGGTGGAGCGGGGGTGGAGGGCTGGAGTGGGGAAGCAGTGTAAAGGAGAGAAAGAAAAAAAGTTTCCTGAACATAGTAGAACATTATTTTCTCTGGACAGTTTTAAGATGTCGACATCCTGTGCTGGAGTTCTCTAATCATCACCAGCGCAATTTACAATCAGAACACACAGCGAGCCAGTTCAGACCAGCTCATCTGTTGACTTTGGCCCCAGCTGAGCTCCGCGTCCTGCTCTCTATGTGTATGTGTGTGTGCTGTTGCCATTTGAGACTTGGGTGACTCGGCACCGGGCCCTGACAAGGGTGGGGTGAACCTCTGTGGGGCTGAGGCGACCTGCATGCATGTTCCCTTCTCTCTTTCATACACACATTTGCACGCAGTTTCTTTTTTGCACACACCATAAAACGTCCGCTGAACAAACATGGAAATGCACTTGAGCACACATGCGTGCATAAGTAAGATTTGGGCATAATTGAGCACTTGATAAACACAAGATATGCACGCCACCAGGAGACTGTTGCAACACACACGATTCAGACAGATGTATTACCACAAAAATCCACACATACACACACATATATATATATATATAATTCTGCGAATACATACAGAGAAAAACTGCTCCCTCCCTCCCTCCTCATATCTGCACTCGTTCAGTGTGGCCCTGGTTCACAATGCACAGCCCTTGTGTACATCTGTGTGCATGTGTGTGTCACACTCAGGATGCTCTCCCACCCACAGTTCCCTTGGCTGGCCTCCACCTAGCCCAGGCCCAGTGCGGTGCTGCTGCCTTGCCGCAGGGCTGAACACAGCTCACTGTGTGTCTGCCCCCTCACAGCCCCAGACTGTCCCGACCAATGTGCTTCTGATTAGGTGGCTTAATTACAGCTGTAAAAACAATGTTGATATAAGCCTCAAAATTGCAGTGTGTCAGATACTATTAGCCAACCTTGGACTCCAGCCATTGTTATCCAACTCCTCCAACGACCCCCCCCCGCTCCTCCCTCCCTCTGGCTCCTCCCGTACTTTTCCTCACCCTTATGATTTTTCCTCTCCCCCTCACATTTTCTTTCATGTCACAAGCTGCAACACAGGCATATACTAAGAGGCCAAACAGCTCACAAACAAACAGCAGTGGCGTGCAGATCGACTTTGACACAGTCAGAGAGGCTCTCTACAATACCAGCATGTTAGAAACACGTGACATGTATCTATTTAAAAAAAGTAAAAACTAGAGAAAAGCATCCACTTTAGATGATCAGGTGTGAATTACACTTTATTTCTTAAATTGGCTTTTTGGCCTGGGATGCTCAACCTTTTTTTAGTGGTCTGTGGTCGTTCAAAATAAGAGCTCTGGCTCCGCAGCAGAGTAAGAGGATATTCTATTAGCAAACATTGCAAGGCAGTGAAGGCTTCCAGAGAGGGGAGGTCAGACAGTCTGGGACAGGACACAGGGCTGTGTGTTGGGATCTTTGTGTTTCAGTGACAGTGACTAAGGAGCGGGAGCGCACGGTGTGCCAGAAGTCTGGTCCAGGGAAAACTCGGCAACACCGTTGAGTGGAGGCAAGGAAGAAAAAGCTAAGTAAAAACCTCAAGTATGCAAATCCTGGGTGGTCCCATCTTTGGATCACTCTGAGAGAAAAGTCCCCTTTTTTCGTCTGTCTCCATCCTTGAGGCGGCTTCACTCTCCTGAGAACCAGGTGTTGTGGATGAACTGCGGACATTCATCAGGCTCGCTTACAGCTAATCAGCTGAGTTAAGACAACAGGCCGTGGAGAGACCAACGGGAGCGGGCGGCAGAGTTTGACAAAAAGGCGGCGGAGTGAACTGAGGGACAAGCCAAGGGCGTGTTTCCAAACCCCGCAGGCCTCCATGGTGGCCTGCCTTACCCCTGTGGCCTCCTCAGCAGCTGGCACTTCAAGGTTTCCCAAATGTGTAAATGCCAGGGCCCCAAATTCACAACGGTATGAGGAGCGAGACAGACCGAAACGAAAGCAAGGAAGTGAGCTGCCCGGGCCTGTATTGATTCTTGTGGACCGGGCAGGGTGTGTCTCTGCATTTCCCAGCCTTGAAAGGCCGTCTTGTCACTAAAGGTGGAGGCAATACAGTATGCCATCGTTTGAATAATTGATGACTGATTCCTAAGTAATCAGTGTCCTCACAAGACAATGCATTCTCTCTCTCCCTGGTGGAGAGAAAGAGCTCGGCCTGTTTTTGTCCCGATGCCTTTAGAAGCAAAAGGTAAAAGCTTTAATGCACTGAAGCCACTGGAAGTGCTGCCTCTGAAGGACTCCCCCTGGAATCAGCTGGGATGGTGTGTCTCTCCTTATGAGGGGGCCTATCAGAGTGGCCTTCCAGTAAAGGGAGTGAGAGGGGAGGAAGATAGAGTCATTGAGTGTGTCAGAGCAGGAAGGCGTTCACGTGCATTTAGATGTGTGAGTGCACAATCGTGTGTATCTGCTGTAAAATGTACACTAAGTGTAAAGTTTGTTTAGGTGGTGCACATGAAAGTATTTGTTCTCATGTGAAAGAATGTTTTCATAAGTGCCCGAGTGTGTGCGAGTGTGTGTGTGTCCTGGAATGTACAGCCCCTTCCTCTAAACAGGAAAGGAGTACAGTTAATAGCATCACCACCCTTTCCCCACGCGCACAATGGTGGCCAGACCAGAGGAGCTTTAACCGTGGGCCAGTCTGATCCTGTGTCCTGAACCCCTTTCACTGTAATATCCCACACCACATCTGATTTCCTGAGATTTCCTACGCATTTGCTGTCGACAAAGCACCTGGCAGGACACTTTAAAAATACCTCCATCAAGCTGTTTCCAAATCACTTCTCTGCTAATCTATGATATATGTTAAACAAGGCAACAGAAAAACAAGAAGTAAACAGATGAGGGAAGGACGAGCCAATAACTCTACTACTCTGCTGCTTATCTAAACAATAGTGGGTAATTAGTGAGTCGGTGTGTTGTTTCTTCAGGAGAGCTGGGCCATGAGGTCGGGGCTGCTGTGGGACTCTCACTGGGCCTGTATGCATTTTCCATGTGGGCTCTTTATAATACAAAGACACTACTATCCAGTCTCACACATACACACACACATACACTCACACAAACTGCTCTGTTGTATCACCTCAGAGAGAAACCCCGAGGGTCACTCAACGCACGAAAAGACACTAAGTGTGAAAAAACATATAGAGGCTAAAGGCTCCTGTTTACACAAAGGCTACTATTACACAAAGTGTAATCACTGTGCTTGGCTTGTTTAAGCACATGTACACCAAAATAATATCACTGACTTCAGGCTTTCACAAACTACTTTAGTAAATCAACAATCAATTAACAATCAATCAATCATCAACAACCAACATTTTCTTGTAGCTCTGGTTAGACATCTTAATATTGTGTGTGTGTGTGTAGCACAGTTTTCAAAAACTGTCTAGAGCAAAAGCTGGAATCAAATTCTAACAATACAAGACAAAATCATAATTTTGACAAAATCATAATTTTGTCTTGTACATCTACTTGTGTTAAGACACAGCATCGTTTGTACTTCCTGAGGAAGTTACGTGTTTTTAATGTGAATAGTAAAATTACATCCTTGCTCTACAAGTTATTTTATCTAATCTGTTTCACATTGCCACATTCTCTGTTACTTTTACTTGGTACAGTAACTTGAACATCAAGGATAAAAATCACCTGAGCGAGGTGACAGGTGCCCAAACACCACCTTGATGACTATCTTTAATCAGCAGGTCCTCCACAAGCTACGCTCATCAGCCCTTTCACTGTGAGTTTGAAACTCTTCCTTCAGGCCGCGGTGGCAGTGCAACAGGAGTAAAAACTCCTTTGTTCCCCATGCAATAACTTGCTAAATTTGCACATGTAACTTTATATCAATCAAAATTTTTTGCACTTTTTAAACATATTTTTAGCAGCCAGTGTTTTAGAGATTGTTTGGCTGTTTGCTTGAACTGGAGATATTTTGGGTTATATCTGTTTATCATTGTCACCTGACTGCAAGCCAAGTTTTCCATTTGGGATAAATAAATGACAGAAGTGATATTTAACATTTGAGAGTTTGGCTTCTTTTTGTTAAGTTTGTATAGAAAAACATTTTTATAGTCCTCAAAATAAGAGCACAAAAGATCATTGTTTTAGAGCTGAAACAATGATTCAAGTTATCGATTAGTAAATCAACAGAATTAATCTGCAATTTCAGTCCTTTTTCAGAAAAAATGTCAACAATTTAATGGTTACAGCCTCTATAATGTGAGCGTGTTGCCTGGCTAGACAAAGCAACACTGATGCTTTACAAAACCAAACAATCAATGAGGACATAACTCTGTTACTATATCACACCTACACCACTTAAGTCACTCGTTACTCTGGGTTTAATCCAACTGTAAGATTTTGATGTAGCGTGAGAATTGTTTTAACATTTTCAGATCATTTGTAGTTATAATATCATTTGTTTTTAAACAAACAAAACAGCGTTTCTTGGTCCCAGAGAAACTCGGGGCTGGGATGAGGTAAATGTAACTTACAGTAAGAAAGTGCACACACAGTTCCTTTTCGTCTGCTGAAATGTTTGTAGGAACGCAGTAAGATCATTTCAATATCAAAGGCACATGTTCACTTAATTTGCATTAAACAGGGGAGGGTGGAAGCACATTTGGAGCTAAGAGGAGGTCCTTATCCCAATCAATCAAGACATGTTACTGGAGCAAAAATCACGTAATTAAAAAATGCACAAATATCACAACTTCTCAAAAATATCCGATTGTGATTTCTTTTTATCCCTTAGCATATGCCGTTCCTGTTTTCATTATGTTGTGACAGTAAAGTGAAATATTATTTAATATTTAGTGATGAAACAGGGGAGAAACTCTCTGCTCTAACTCCTGCTGCAGAAATAAAACTGAGTAGACAGTGAGACTCTCAGAGAAATATGCTGAAAGTGTCAGTACTGCTGCTTGAGTATGGCAAAATTGCTTATTTTCAGATTCAGCCACATCAAGCAGTTTTTTTTTCCTGGCTGTTTGTGGAAGAGCTTGCATATTCATGGCCCGCCTGTTTTGAGAACCTGTCACTGAGCCTGTTATATATCTCTCCCTGCCTTTCTGTTCAGGATGGCTTCAGAGGCAAAAACACTCCATCAGACTTAACACTGTCCAGCTGACACAGTCAGGCAGTAAAACTGACAGCCAATGGAGTCTGGCCTAGCAAATGAACCGGACATAATAAACCTCGGACATTGGGGGGTCACCTTATGTCACTGGTTATGTATCCACACATTCTTAGAGAAGCGCATATATACACATCAAAAGCACAATGCGCCCCACATCCTATTGCTTTTAAATACCCATACATTCACACACACTCACACACATACAGGCAGAGACCATCACTTGCATCCTCCCACTTCTCTCCTTTGGCTGGGTTAAATCCAGCAAAACCCCAGCCTTGTATTTGACCTGCCTCCCACCTCAGCTGTAAAAGAGCGAGTGCAGGAGGGAGGAGCTGGTGAGCGCCGGGCTACCCACTTCTCAGACAAGAGCAGCTATGGATTTATGACTTAAACTTGCCTAGTTATAAGGTCAATATAATATTGAAATGCATGGGAATAATTCCCCTTCTGCATGGACAGCTACCTTCATAAGTCTGAAGGATTAATAAAACAACTGGGTGAGTGTTTTTTGCTGCTACGAAAGTTCTCATTGACGGTGTATTCCCCCGTGGCTCTGTGAAACAGAATAGGTGTTCGATGGGAGATTAATCAGCGTCAGGTCCAGAGCCCTTCACGCTGAAACCACCGACAACGTTACGCACATGTCTGTTTCTTTGCATGAAGGTATATATTTGCTTTCCACGTGAAGATAGTATTGTGTAAGTGGTGCGTATGCGTTATCAATCCAGCTTCCTCCTCCCACGCTATATATTCTTATGTCCCTTTTCCCTTCTCCTCCTCCTCCCAACCCTTCCCTCTGTTGCACAGCCTCTGTACATGGAGAGCTCTGCACAGTCCCCGTGGAATCTCCCATGTCAGTACATTACCTTATAAGTGGAGGCATTGACTGTGGGGACTCTTTGATACACATTCACATACAGGACAAACTCAATTGATCTCCAGCGGAGCAGTGGGGGTGGGCGGGGTGCTGCTGAAAAGATCTACTGCGTACAACAGATCACAGGCCTTCTTGTGGAATAAGAACTGCTTATGTACAGAAGGAGACAAAGCGGCTCTTTTGATAAGGATGTGACATGGAGCAATGACTTCCACCAAATGGCTGAGGCGCTTGAAACACTATCAGCGGTCTGGAAGGCTCAGGAGCACGCCATGTCACATCACTTGCTCAAGGCGTTTGTTCCTATTGCCACCTTTACAGTTGTATTCTGGAAAACACTGTGATCATTGCCACGTGTGAATAACTCTTCAGCAGCGCCGCCACCCCACTGCTCGCGGAGATCGAGCTATACTAGCTGTGTGAATAATAGCATCAAGGGTCCCCACGATGCCTCCGCTGGAATGTACTGACGTGGGAGGTTCAGGAACTATGCAGGCTCTCCGCTCTTTCTGAAACTGCAACTGAAGGAAAAGTGAGAGAAGAGTGAGGTGGTACAGCTGATCATGGCGGAGGCTGGTTGACAGCACATGCTGCACCCGCAATACTGCTTCCGTGAGCTGCCTGCAACTAATCTGGCTGAACAATAATCTGGCGTTCGTCGGTGAACTCGAGGCTGGACCTGACGCGGTGTTCCGTCGGTACTGTTTCGCGAGCCACGGTACCGTCGTCGAACTTCGTAACGACAAAACGCTCGCGAACGGGCACAGTCAGCCGGACTTGTAATTGGCTGTCCGTGCAGAGATTGTTCCGTGCATTCAATGTTAACCTGTTGACCTTGTAACGGGCGAAGTTTATCATAAAATCGCCAGCTGCTGTATCGAGGTGGTGACCCGGCGCTCCTGTCTCCTCACTGCGCGGCCTTCCGGCTGGTGGGAGGGGCAGGTCAAGCCGGGCTGAGGGATTTTGGTTTAACCCGACCAAAGAGGAAGAGGATACAGTGATCTCTGCCTGTCGTAACAGTGGTGTGTGGATGTGGCGGGTGTTAAGCAATGGGACAGGGGCACAGTACGATGTGTGCTATCTGGGCGTAATGGATACTGACAGGCATGAACTGTCGGTTGCTCCGGTCGTGCTGGGCCAGACTCCATTGACTGTCCGGTGCCTGACTGTGTCGGCGTTCGATGGTTGTTTTTGCTCTGACCGTCACCAGACAGAGGGCTGGGCTCGGTGGGCTGAGTTCTCAAACAGGCAGACCCATGGTGGCTCTTCCACCAGGCAGCCAGAAAAACTGCTTGGCTGATCTGAAGATGGCAATTTTGTCGCTCAGGCAGCTGACCTTTCGACATTTCTCACGAAAGTCTCACTGTCACTCGGTTACTGACTGCTGCGGCAGGTGAGCGAAATTCTCCCTGTTTCGTCGCTAAATAAGCGACCTTTCCTTGCTGTCCGCAACGTGAGCGGGGCGGCAGCGCGGGACAAAAAATCACAATCGAATGACTGAGAGATGTGATGTGCGTTTGGTGCGTGATTTTGCTCAACGGTCGGTGGGATAGGGACCTCCTCTTGGCTCAAATGTGTCTGGGTCATCTCGAACGCCAGCCAGCAGCGCGATATTGAGAATGATGTTGCTGCGTTCACCACAGGCATTTCGGCAGACGAAGGGCTTCGTGCGCTGTTGCTGTAGTTACGTTACCTCGTCAGCCATTCTCCTGGGGTTCCGGCGCTGTTTTTGTTTGTTTAAAATGAGTATGACAGGTGATCGCGAAACGTCGCTACATCAGGTGCGCATTGAATTGAGCAGGTGACGGTGACGAAATGACCAGCGGAGGTGATATAACGGAGTTAACATTGATGGGCGGTTTATCAAGGCATCGTGTTCGCTGTCACCAGCCGAGCTGCATTGAGGGCGACGACAGGTTGTTGACATTTCGAAAGGGCGAAACCTGTTGATTGCTAATCGATAACCGGTCGTGTTTCGGCTCTGGCTGATGTTTATTAACTCTTGTTGAGGACTATGAAATGTTTTTCTGAAACGGCAAAGCCAGGCTCTCAAATATTAAATATCCTTCTGTCGACTATCCCGTCAAAACAACACTGATCGAGATGACAATGGGCAGATATGACAAGGTATCTCCGGACGGGCAATGAACAATCTCCTGGGCGCTGACTTATAAAATGTTTAAAGGGTATGAAATTACGGATGATATGGGGTCCGTGAGTTGAGGGCTGGGTTGCTCTGTTGCGCCGCAACGTGAAGGGTTCCAGGCGCTCGGTCAGGCTGACGGGCATGTTGTGGAGGAACCTGCTGATTGAGATGATCGTCAGATGATGTTTGAACTGTCACCCGCTCAGGTGTTACCTCGCCGTGCCGGCCACAGCCGCCAGTAGTGACGAAATGACGATGTGAACAGATGAATAGTAACGTAGGCTGAGATGATTTTGCGATAAAGGCGCGGCGGGAAACGATGGTGTATGAATAGTGTGGTTGTCAGGTTATGATTTTATCTTTAACATTTACAGAAGGTTGTTCAACACGGTTTGTGTTTCGATTTTAACTGATAACTGCGCACACACATAAATTCCATAACAGGTAATATGTTT
>BRZM01000980.1:30658-136893 GCA_033238685.1 Lates japonicus | reverse complement strand
CATGAGTTGTTGCGGATGATACTTAGATCGACAGAATTTAACACAAAGACAAGAGAAGAAACGGCGAGTCACCAACTTCGTATTGGTCGGTTACTACATCCAGCCGAGTCTCGCCGCAGCCGCAACGATTAAAACATACAACACGAGTCCTTTCGCGGTGACAACCAGACGTCAGGTTTTGTCACCGAAAAATCAGACCTGGTGAACATACACGTAATGGAGCCAATACCGCTGACAAACCCGAAACGTTTGTTCAGGTTATAGCCACCGTTTCGTTTGTCGAGCGTGTCACAGCCTTTTAGCACCCAGCCAGCACATAACGGCGCACCGCGTAAAACCGGGCGCTCTTTCCGAGTACATAACTCGTCAGTCCGAACACAGAACGTTACCAGATTGAGCAGACCGTCGCCGTTGATGTCGTTAACAGCGTCCACAAACGGGCCCAGAAATCACCGAGAAACATTCGCGGTCCCACATCAACCCAGTTCTTCACGCTTTCAGCACCGATCCAGCGACGGTCAGTACATCTACGAGCACACGCAAACAGGAATCGATATTGTTTGCCTGCCAAAGTTCACCCAAAATAGGTTATGTTCAGTCAGGCTCACACCGACTATTGCAACGTTTCAGCGGTCTCCACGGCATTGCTGGGATCAGTTTTTTTTTGCTTGTTTTTCAAACAAACTCCAGAGTAAAGACCCCAGTCAGTGAGATTTTAAAATAGAGTTACTAAACTCATTATATTAACATGATCGACACACACAAATGCCACGTTTTTATTACGCTTTTTTGCGCGAATATTGCGTCTTTCATCTTTTTCGCATCAACAGAGTTAAAACCTGTCATATTACCTATACAGCAGTATTGCAGCAGCTGAAACAATATTTTGCTTGCATTCCGTCGATTGGCTCATAAAACGTCAGAGCAGTGACATGTTTGAACATTGTTCAAAGCCTCGTTTGATTTCGTTTGCAGTTCACCGCGAAAACATTGCCCATGAGATATGGAGAATGCAGCTGCGTAGAACATATTTTCAGACAATGTTACACAGCCCCAGCCGGTTCTTCATTACGTAATAGCAGATACCATAAACAACGATGATGTGCAACGACAGAGCGCGATATAAGATTCAACAAAGCTTCTTCTCTTCGGAGTTTCGGCGACGCTCATTGTCACACACACGTCACATCAGTATCTGTCGCACGCCTCATACCGGTCGCGTAAATATTGTCGCAGGTCGCACGGCGTACACACAGTAGGACATCTCAAAACTTATTATTAGGGGCCAGTCCGAGAAGAAAAATCAGAACACACTACCGCCCAGCATCAGGAAATAGAGGTTAAATAAAGAGCGAAGACAAAGGTGAAGCCGAACCGGTGCTCGTCACATTTAATGCCAAATTAGCCGTCAATATTTTCACGTATGAGCTCAATGTCATACCAACGAAAACATGTTGTGTCCACCACTGGCGAGCTATCAAATCAGCACAGAGGTCAGCGAGTGAGGTGATGCTGGCTTTCGCGTTTGTTAACGTCAGCATGTCAGCACCGGGCCTCTTCAGCACATACCATTATTGTTAATAAAGTTTTAGTGTATTGTCATTACCGTTAACGTAGCGCTCCATTAACAAACACCAGAGCTCGATGTTACGGAAAAATGTGTATTAACATATGTTCCTGTATGCAGTTATGAACCTTTTAAAACATTATTGCGCTTTTGCATAGTTCGTCAGCAGCAGGAAGAACGCCAGGTCATTACCAGCAAAAGCAACATCACAGCGAGCTCGTCACTAAAACAAAACAGCATCAGCAGAACTGTCAGAAGATTGTCCTCGCACACGCATACTATTTAGTCTCGATCAACAAAGTTCGCTTCATCAATAACGCACCGCGGGTTTCATCTGCCGATTACCAGACATCGAATTCGAAATGCCTCTCGAAATGCAGCAGCGAGCAGCAGTGAGCTGTCACGGTCATACGCACTTGAACCATATTTCGAGCATCATTACGACGAACAGAAAATAGCATCCGTTGGGCCAACATGAATAACAGCGTTTCGGTTTAACGCTCTTCGCATTCGAATCGCCGATCACCCTCAATGAATGAGCGCATAAATGCGGACGTTACACAGCTATAACAAACACACATGTGGAACAGCGGCGGCGATGCAAACAGCAGCCATATCGCGCAAAACACAAAACACAAAGCGTGGCCCGACCATGCAACACCAGACCGTGGGCAGGCGTAACATTCTGTTACAGCACACACACATAAAGTTTGTTTATACTGTGTTGTTACAAGAATAAAGGATTAAAAACAGGAGTTTTCTAGTTTTTTCAAGATTTAGAACAAACCCAAAGCTTCCCACGGCAACAAACAAAAAAGAAAATCTCAACACTTTTCAAAAATCATCAACATAACAATGTTGTAACTGGACGGTTGCAGGAGGTATATAATATCCTCTTGCGTTTGTTGGGGCCAGTCTGGGGTCGACCCCAGCTCACGGATACTGCATCTGTCCCACACGCACACACACACACACACTTCCACGCACACACACAGACAAGGTAGTGGCATTACATGGGTATCGCACAGATGAAAATCTGATGACAGACCTTGCACCCAAACACCTGTGAATATTCTTCAAGTCATGATTCACCGAGCTGTTATTTTCACACCTCACACTGCTAATGTCAGCAGTTTATAAAGCAGCAAGAGAATTCAATGGCTGGAAACTGTAATAAAATGTACAGTAATATCAAAACTAAATTTTATCCATTTTCCAGTTCTGCGTAGTGCTTATTACACTGCAGGGTTATCATTTGACTGCCTGTGGAAGAAGTGTTTTAATCTGTTAGTTTTAGTGATTTTAAGCTCACAAAATAAGATCAAGATCAAGATTCACTTTGTTGTCCTACACTGTAGGAATGGTTATCTAATAAATTAAAATCATAATATTAAAAGATAAAGAGACAGTGACAGGGAACAAAAAATATGTCTAAAACATAATAAGTAAATATAATAATCAGTATAACCAAAACACTAATAAATATTTATACGAAATGGGTTGACAAAGTTAAGACCAAACAAACTGGCCCAGCCTGACTAACTGAGCTCAACACACCACCGTCTTGGCCTGTGTGTGCAGTGTGTGTGTGTGTGTGCATGCTGACGGGACAGATGCAGTATCGTGAGCTGAAGGTCACCCGGACAAAGTTTCAGAACGCAGAGGACCAACCTGAGCTAGCGTTTGCTTCCTCCTCTGTAAACACGTCCAATTGTAAATAAACTATATTATATATTTCATATTTTTGATATTGATTTAAAAGGATTTTTTGTTTGTTACCGTAAACATCATGGTTTATTTTCTAAATTAAAGAAAAGCTTCAGAGAACTCCTGTTTAATCCTTTTATTTCTTGTAACAACACGGCATAAACCTGAACTTTACATGTGGTAATGATGTATGTTATGAATGTACATGTATGTTACGGTCTGCATGTATGAAGGTGTTGCATGGAATCGCTAAAATTGATTTTATTATTTTTGTGTGTTTTTAACCGATGTATTATGTGCTTGCATGTTGTTGCTGCCGCTTGTGATTCCATGTATGACGGTATAAAACATGTAAATAACGCCCACACTACTTAATTGCATGTTCAGTTTATGAAGTCAACCAGCAGGAGTTCAGTCTGGGAAACAGTTTAAACTAAATTGTTAATTTCATGTTAGTTTAGCAGTTAAAGGAGCATTCTGCTATTTTTTCTGTTCATCTTCATGTGATTACTCAAGTATAGTTTTAAATTACTTGTACTTTATTGCAATATTTCCTCTTTCTGCTACTTTGTACTTCTACTTTGTACATTTCAGAGGCAATTTCAGATTCAGATTAATACAAAATACAATCAATAGATAAATTACGGTGCATTATTAGTTAAAATGACACTTTATTGATCCACAGCAGTTTATAAATGATATACATTATTCTGAGACAGTCCATCTTCACAATGAGTAGTTCTACTTTGCTACTTTAACTGTATTTTTAAGTAACATTTTGAGTATTTCTACACTGTGATATTGCTACTTTTACTTAAGTAAATGACCTGAGTATTTCTTCCACCACTGCCCACAACAGACTATGCACATACAAAGCACAATGTGTTTTTAAAAAGGGACCATAGCTCATACAGGACATATGTTAATACACATTTTTCAACATTTACGTAACATCAGATCTAAGTGTTTATTAATGGAGGCTGCTGCATTAACAGATAATGAATGACAATACACTAAAACACATTTGTAGCAATATTAGATATGTCTTCCAAGAGGAAATGTATAATTGCTGACAACTACTTGACATTAATAAACACTTAAAAATGTCCCAACATCTAATACACCTCCTCACTTTGTTTTCTGTGCTGAGGTTTGATTAAATGTAGTGGTAGTTTTAACATGTTTTTCATTTAATTATGACACAGTGAATCATACGTAAAAGAGAAATATTATTTTAATTTGAATTTTGGCATTGTAAATCTTGAGCAAACTGAGTTTATTTCACCTTTAATCTTTGCTCTTTTTTTGGCCTATTTCTTCTCTAATTTCCTGTTTCTTTGGGCCAGATGTTAGTGTGACGTGTACAGAAGAGTTTTCTTCTCCAGTTTATTTCACATGTGGAAGGTTTTGGGATGTGATCTCCTGCATGTCTCTGTGTGTGTACGCCGTCATTTATACGTGTCTTTGCATGACCGAACATGAATTATATGCAAGTGCATTTATGGATACTGAATGTGACGTTCATCTAATGCATCTGTTGTGTGTGTGTGTGTGTGTGTGAGAGAGAGACGTCCAGATCCACCTGAGCTCCAGGTAAAGAGAGAAGAAGAAGCTTTGTTACAGATCTTATATCCTGTTTACTCTCTATCACTCCTGTCATTTTGCACATCATCTGTTTACCTTGGGTATCTGCTGCTGTTGGATAATTACTGCGATTGTAATGAAGGACCAGCTGTAAGGACTGTGTAGCATTTATCTGAGAAAATATATTTCTACACAGAAACACGTGACTCTCTGTGTTTGATATCATCAGATTGTGTTTTTCACTTGTTGGTTTCACAAAACAAGAAATCAAAACGGGCTTTGGGGAATAATGACAAACATATTCACTGTTTTCTGACATTTTATGAGCCAATCGATTGATTTTTAAACAAAATAATTGTTGGTTTCAGCCTTACAGTACTGCTATACTAAATTAATACTTAGCCCAAGGTTTTCTTTCTATTTGATGCAGAAAAAAGTTGAAGAACTTACTTAATATTCCTTAAAAAATGTCAAAACATGCATTATTTTCAGCGTGTTTTGTGTGTGTATTAATATTATCAATCAATATTAATATAATAGGTTTAGTAACTCCTATTTTTTAAAATCTCCTCTTTATTTGGGGGATCTTTCTCTAGGGTTTTGTTTTGAAAAAAACAAAAAAACAAAAAAAACTACAATTCCCATAATGCCATGGGACTAAAACAGAACGTTGCAATGAAGTCAGTTAGCTAGCTGCAGGCTACAACTGAGCACTGTATATTAGCCTATTTTTGGGTGAACTTTTGGCAAAAGTAAGCCGAATGAACTATTATCAGTTCCTGTTTGCAGTGTACTCATGGATGTACTGACAACTGTCACTGGATTAATTTGATACTGAAGAAAACGTAAAAACCTGTTGATTCTCAGGCGGTTCTGGAGTTGCACGGAGCGTCTTTTCTCAGTGATTTCTAAATTGATTTGTGGACGTTTGTTCGCGAGATAACGACGCCAACGAGAAATGTAAGTCGCACTCAATCTAAAAATATGTGTTTTTCGTTTCTGTGTTTCTGAGTTTTGACAGAGTTATGCCTCAGAGAAAGAGCGCGGTTTTTACGCTAATTGCGCCGTTGGTTGTATTAGCCTGCTTTAGTTTTAGCTAGGTGTACCTAAAAAACTGCTAACAGAGAGTGTGCAAAAGAAAGAAGTAGATTACATTTACTCAAGTATGGAGAAAAGGAGGAAACCGCTAAATAAATGGGTTATTAATAAAGTTATGAATGGATAATTAAAATAATGGGTGTTTATGATACATATTTAAACAAAGCTTGGTCTTCTAAACCTGAACAAACGTTTCCCTCTGGGTTGTCAAGCTGAAAGTGGCTAATCTCCATTACATTAATATAATTCACCAAGTCTGAAGAAGATATTTTTGTTCAGTGATAAAACCTGTTGTCCTGGTTGTCACCAGCAGAGGGACTCGTGTTGTATGTTTTAATCATTTACAGCTGCAGCAGGATTTCCCTCCAACAAGATGTAAAGCCTGACTTTAACCGTTAATACAAAGTTGAAATTGACTCATAGACTCTTCTCTTAGTCTTTGTGTCTTAAATTTCTCACCTAATGATCTAAAAGTATCAAAATCAAACACAATCTCTGTGTTTAGTCAAAATGGCAGCATTAAAAGTAGCCGAATTAGAATTAATTCCTAATTTCAATTTACTCATGCTTGTTCAGACAGCTGTCACTGGTTCACTGTGATACTGAAAAAAACTTAAAAACGTGAGGATTCTCAGGCAAGTCTGGGGCTCGAAGGAGCGTTTTTTCTCCTGTGATTTCTAAGCAGATTTATGGATGTTTGTTAATGTTGGATTAAGGTAATAATGATATCTATAGAAAGTTTAAGTCACGCTGAATTTAAAAATATATGTATAATGTCTGTGTGTTAAAACTCTGCTCTACAAAGTTGTAGTTCATGACTCAGACGCCTTGGTAGATTTAATCTCTGACTGCTCCCTTTTAATTGTTGTGTTATCATCACAAGGTCACAAACAAACTCTGACACTCTTTTCCTTTTCAAGGGGAGTTAAATAAATATTCCAGCTGCTGTTACACATAATTTCTCTCTGACATGTTACAGTCACTTGTTTGGCAGCAGATGTTTATTTATTCTCGTGTTTCATTATGTTTTCAAGTTGTCCCTGGAGTCAGATCACTTAACCTCCACAAAAACTTATTCCCAACTTTGACAAACGTACAGGAGGCTGTGGAAACATGGCTTTTTATTTGATTTCACTGTAGCCAGAGACAAAACAGGAGATGGAAGAAGTGAAAAAGAAGTGAGATCAACAGGAAAAATCTAAACATTTGTGTTTGTTGTGTGTGTTATGTGTGTTGTGTGTGTTGTGTTTGAACTCACTGACCTTGTTTCCATTTCACACACCAGGGGCAGCGATACACCGTGTGTCATCAGTGGATCTCTTCCATCAGGTCAGTCGTTTATCTCAGAGGTGATAGATGTTTGTGATTGTTTGTGTGTGTGTGTGTGTATTTATACAGCAGCAGGCAGGTAAAGCAGCTTACAAAGTGAAGTCAGGACTTTATAAAACAATGTTTATAGGAATTATTATCGTGGCCCTGAACTGCACAAATATCTGATATAGCCTAAGGTTTTGTAATGTATCTGTTTTTCTTTAATATTATGTTCTATTTTACTTTATTTACTTTATTCTCATAGCTTCTCTGTGCTGCTGTAACACTCAGATTTCCACCTATCTTCTGGAAAAGAGCTGCAGACACTTGCAGTTAAATGTTAATGAATCATTCAAATGTTTTGCACAATAATTCATCAAGTCTGCAGCTGAAAACAGTGAAAAAAATTAAAATAGTTCATAGTTTTAAATGGATTTTGGTCCAAATGTCCTGCAGCTGTTGCTGGGCCGAGCTAGATAAGTCAAAAGCTCCTCCTCTCTTTGTGTCTCTGGTTACTTCACGTGTTTTTAAATTTTTATTTATTTTAGGATTATTTTTGTCATTTTGCTTTTGCCTGAGGTTAACGGTCTAGAGAAACATCGACAAAGGTCCTCTGGCTGGGAATTGAACTGTGTGTCTGTTTATTTGGTTATTTGACGCAACAAAATGTCAGCGCCTGCAAACTAATTTTGGTTAGAGCCAGTGTCCTCAAGCGTTACCTGAAGTGTTCAGGACTTCACTGTGGAGAATTCGAGCCTGTGATTACACAAACTTTCTCAACACAATGTCTGAAATCTTTGTTTTTAAAAAATATTGCAGTCAGGGAACATTACTGAACTTCAGACTTGTGAGGTTTTGGCTCCAGGGACCAAAGGGTTCAGGATATGGTGGCTCTAAGGATGTGTGCTGGGAGGATTTTCACAACCTTAACCCTGAAGTTGTTCTTAGAAATGACTGATCAATAAAACATAAGTTAATGATTTCATATCTGTCGTAAATCAGCAGTTAGAGTTTATAAACCCTTATCAGAGAGTGGTGCATGTCTCCTCTGACAGAGTGTAAACAGTTATGACTGGAAAAGCCCACCTCAGTATGATTTACGGACAGATATGGAAATCATTAACGTATTTAATAATCAATCATTCTGGAACAGCTTCGAGATTGCCGGGTGTGGTACTCACTCGGCACGACATCGAGCCGCCGGAAGATCCTGAACCGCTGATCCTGGAGCAAAACCCTCTCACGGAATCTGGGGATTGATGTTCTGACTGCAGCTGTTTAAAGGCACAGACTGGTTTGTCGAGAAAGTTTTCCGCAATGTGCGGGCTCGTTGCTCTGATGATCCTGGTGCTCGGTGGTTTGAGGACATGATCGGGAACCAGGCCGGACGCGGGTGTTCAACGTTGAAACATTTCAATCAAATGGCAATTCGGCCGGACGCTGTCATCTCTGGACTGGTGACTCTTCGAGAATGGCTGAGATGACAAAGGTAATCTGAAAATAAAATTTGGGCTGCGTGTGTACGGGGTGAGGAGCGCCTGACTGTCTGTGTGAACCCGGCTGGCTGGCTGCGGGATTGTTGGACAGTATCCATTTAAACATGAACTATTTTATTTTTCTGTTTGTACGGACTTGATGACAGTAAAGGCATTTGAATAATTCATTATTTCAGAAAGTAGATGAAATCATTGACAGCTTTGAAAGAAGCTTGTGATAAGTAAATGAAGTGAATGAGAACGTAATATTGAGAGGCAGACGTGCAAGCAGACTGTCGACATTTGTGCGGTTCCGGTGCGATGACAATTCACAGCAAACGTGCTGATCTTTGACGAGCTGCTTTACTGCTGCTGCTGTAATGCGCACACTGAGCGTCTGGGCGTCTGTCTCTGGGGACGACGTTCGCTGATGCGTGTATCTTGCCTGGTGATGATGCGGCGCGCAACGCATAACACGCGCGGCAGGCACGGTAGTTTTTCTCGATCTTCGCTTTCTTTCGCTGTTTCCGTCTCTGGTGCGGCACGGTGGTCGAAATGGCGTGTTTCCGCGACTCTGCGTTTGTCAGGGGTGAATAGTTTTTGATGAGTTAGTCTGACTCGAGAACGGCAACATATTGAGCTGCGAAATAAATAAACGTCTGCTGCCAGGCAAGCTGTCGGCATGTCGGTATGATGTTTCGGCGGCGGTATTGTTAACTCGAAAAATCCGGAAATTGTGATGATGTTTACAACAATTGAGGGAGCGATCAATCTGCCAGGGCGTCTGGTGCATGAACTACAACTTTTAATGAGCGAGTTTAACTTGCCTGGACGTGCTGCATGTGTTGCAAATTCGGCGTGACAAACTTTCTGTAGACTGTCAGTATTGTGATCAACGTTGACGAACGTCCGTAAATCTTGAAAATCACCGGGAAAAACGCCGGCTGAAAACCCCGGTGCTGCAATCTCGCGTTTCAGTTTTTCCGGTATCGTCGGAGCCGGTGACGACTGTCTGGTCAACGTGATGAAATTGGTGGAATTGGTCTGAACTAGGCTGCCCCAATGCTGCCGTTGAAGTTGATACGTTGACTGCTTTTGAATGGGTAGATGATTAGCGCAGAACAGAGAAGGTCTGTGAGTCGGTTCAACTTTGTATTGAGACGAGAATCGGGCTTCCTCTTGTTGGAGAATCCTGCTGCCAGCAATCGACCAAAACACGGCTGCAGTCCCTCTGCTGATGACCGAACGGCAATTTTATCGCTGTAAACTGTCTTCCTTCGAACAGTATTAATGTGTGGAGATGGCCACTTTCGCTTGACAACGAAGGGAGACTGGACTGTTCGGTTGAAGACGAGCTTCGTTTAGATGGCCGTAAAACGCCCGTTATTCGATCCGTTCGTGACATTGATGACCGTTTGTTGGCGGTTTCACGGTAGCGGTGTGATCTGGCGTAACAACAGCATCTGCGGGTGCGCCTGACGGGCTGGGCTGTTGGCCGGCGACGATTAACGAGGCGGAGAACGCAGAGACGGTTTGTGTTTGGATTGAGATGCGTTCACGTTCTGGTTGATAGCGAACGATCCTGAATCGGTTGAAATCGCTGAAAGACGCTCCGTCAACGAGACCGCCTGATCGACGGATTTTGCGTTTTCTTCGTCAGGTGTCGATGACGATTGATCGGCTCTGTTTGCTGAAACGGAGCGATAATGGTTCGTTCGACTGCTTTTAGCCGAAAATTCGCGAAACCAGGCTAATATCTTATGCTGGAAGGGCTGTTGTCTCAATGGCACGCCATGCCAGGCTCTCTGTGTGATGGAATGATCTGTCTCTGTATGTTTGTCTAATTGCCCAATCTGTCTCTCTGTCCGTCTGTCTGTCTTCTGATATGTCTATCTCACTATCTGGCTTTGCCTCTCTTGCCCTCTTTGACATAGCTCCCTTTCTTGTCTATATTTACACTTAACATTTTAGGAATGAAGCAGATCTTCTAATCCCAAATGTCTGCTAGATGATCTGCCAATTCCCAAATAGCTGTGTCTGTTTCTTGTATGTGCGTGCTGTTAACATGTGTTTCTCCATATCTCCTTGTCAAGACAAGTCATGTCAGTATTTAGGATGCACAGTCACACATCGGATGTCTCAACACACCTTACATTAGAAGAGAATTATATACAATATGTGCATATAATAAGCAGACACACAAAAAGGAAATACAACAGTTTGCACAAATGAGAAGACTTGTTGTCTTTCTGTGTCTCAAAAAGGACAAAACTTTGGATTTTTGGTTACAAGAAGTCCCATAGTTAGTGGCAGGTGAAACTGTTAACAAGCCCAGTGGTGCAGAACATGCAAGGGAGTTATTAGTTGTGGGATTTCAGAGCTGTGGCTGAGCCCAGAAAGGAGGTAAAGGTGTGTGGAGGATATGAGATCTTTGGGGTTGAGGTGCCGGGACTGTGATGAGGTGTGTGAGATTAATGGGAGTAAAGTTTGGGGGGGGGGCAAGTAAGGGTGAGGTGCTAAGGATATGCTGAATGGCTGTTTGGGATTTGTGTCTGTGTTTCTGTGCAGGTGTAGTTTTGCGTTTCTGTACGTGAGCATAAGCCTGCACACACATTTGCGCTGGCTCGCTGCTGATTGGAATAGAGTCGTAATTCAAATTTTTAGTGATGTTCTCACCTGAATTCAGGCTTGAGATCCTTAACCCGACGCCCCGTAACATCAACTAAAACCCCCACCGTGTAATATGAAAAATGTATGGTTGTCAAATCCAAAACTAAGCTGTTTTATTCATTCCGCAGTCAGATTTCATTCAATAGCAGAAACATGTGTGTATAAAAGAGAGAGACAGAAAGTATTAGAACATCTGAATTGAGGGGTTTACAGGGAAGTATGGAGGTGTTTAAAGAAGGCCAAAGTTCATCCATGTCTCTGGGCTGTTTTATGTGTTTGCTGCCACTCTCCATCTCAACACTGAGCTACTAGAGCACCTTCTGTCTTTTACTAGTTAAATACTTTTAAAATAGAAATTCAGCTTACCACACATTAATAAACAAATATTTAAAGCATGTGTGGTATTTATAATTTGCATTTTTAGACAATTAAATCATTTAAAAAGTGACCACAACCCTAAATTAAATAGCTCAGTTTGTGTTTTATATACTTTAAAATACTTCCAGGTGCTGTTTCAGCAACTTATACACTTTGACTAAGACTCATTTTTCTTTCTCCTTTCATTTTTTTTTCTTCACACAGTTACCAGCTAGAGTTACTGGCACTGCCATGTTTAGAAACAGAGAGGCATACAGAGGACTAAACTGTAGTAATAATCCAATTAGAATAATAAGTAGCCCAGTGATCGACACTTCAGTCAAACACTGAAGGCCATGTCTCTTGAAGGACGTGTTTCCGTACATTGGCCTCCTGTTCACACACACACACACACACACACACACACACACACACACACACACAGATCTACTTGAGTGGCTTGAGCTTAGCTTCCCTCTCTCAGTAGTATGCAGTGTCTGTTTATTGTAGATGAGGTGTAGATGTTTATATTCTCCACGGAGCAAAACAAACCAGTCTGAAGTGTGAGGTGATTCTAAAATAATCCTCCCAGTTCCTTGGCACATTGACACCCATGTCGTCCCAGCTTGTATTATTTGTTCATTTTGGCCCTGGAAATTTACCTCTTTACCTCTACTACTACTTCTACTCTTTAATCTAAAGGGCTAAAAAAACTGCTTTTCTGGATAGCTGACTGGATAATAATATTAGTACCTTGCAGTATCATGCTGTATCTCTAAATACTCTTCTTCTTCTATCTGACAATTGATTTTTTTTCTCCTGTTGAAATATGTATAACAAATTTAGAGTCAGTATAGAAGATATACAGTAAAGAGTGTGAGAACTGCACTACCACAACATCTATATCTATATCTTAAAAAAAAAAAAATCATAAGGAAAGCTGACACATTGCTGATATAGTGCACGCTATGTGTAAAAGTTGTGAGATTAAAAAAACACTTTATCATAAACCTCTTGTTGTTTTGAACTATATTTTCTGATATTCCAGTTGTGTTCTCTGGTAAGGCAGTAGCTGCTGACGTGCATCACACTAAACTAGCCATTCAATTATCCTGGTAAATCAAATTTAGGAATCACCATCCGCAGTATCAATTTCATAGAAGGTTGACATCGATTATATGATGCTTTGTGTCATTAAAGCACATCAGGGCCCAGAAGGTCACAGAGGCTACAATGTATCATGAAATCAAAACAAATGATTTCGTGTGGATATCTTTTCACACTGTCTAGCTTCTTTTTCCTCAGTTGCCCGTGCATTAGCGTTTGTATAAATACATCATAGAAACACACACAATGGCCGAGGAGGGATGGATGTCAGTGGTCAGGGCAGATAAGAATGACAAAGCTCTACACTAAGCCACGTCACCACCAGGCCTCTCACCTGCCTGTCTGTCACACAGAGGCACTCAACCATCACCGAGTGATTGTTTGTGCCCATGCGTGTGTGTGTGTGTGTGTGATTGATGCATTTTGCCTTCCGTCAACTTTGCCCCCCGCCCTCCATCCCTCCCACCTCGCTCCCCTCTTGTCACACCTCAGTCTGGACTGTCAAGGAAACACGAGGCCTTGGGAGATAGCAGCGCGCTCTCCTGGCCCGGCCCTCGGCCCGCTCTGTCTCTTTTTCTCTTCCTTGTGCCAGTCACCTACTGCTGTGGGAAAAGCAGAGGAGATGAGGCCTTAAAAAACAGATCATTGTCCGCCTTCTAGATTAAAGCCAGAGAATGTGAGCATTGTCCACTGAATGGCTAAACCTTCCTGCTGTCACTCAAATGCTGCTCTGAGCGCTACTTCATGTCTAAGAGGCTTATCTGCACTGAAAGGCCCCTAGCTGCTCTGGGGAGAGAGGACGTAATGAAGCGTGTTTTTTTTTTTTTCCTCTGTAGGGAGAAACCTGCTGCTGGGGGGCGGTTGTGGTGGTGGTGGTGGTGGGTAGTTAGGGGATTCAGGGGGTGGACGTGGCCAGTAGGACAGCTGCAGCACCAGACCCCTCTACCCCACCCCTCGCCCCAACCGCTCCCACTCCTTCTAACTGCCCCTCTTGAGAGAATTGTCATTTATCTAGTCTCACATGAGAGGGAGCACTGTATATGCGGCATACGGGCCTGAACCCAGTGCGAGCAGGATTTGGGGGGGGGCATTATGTGGGGACGTGCCCAGGGACCTGCCTGTTGTCCGCGCTCAGCCGTCTGTGGGGATGATCAGCAGGCCGCTGATGTGGTCCTCTCTTTGTGTTCCCCTGTTTGAAAAGGGGAAAGTTTAAGTGCTGCTCGCATTCAGGGCTGAGGGCCGGCCAGGCTGAGAGGGTTAGCTAAGCTCTGAGGCCTCTCTGTGTGTGTGTGTGTGTGTGTGTGTGTGTGTTTGTGCGCGCGCACTTACATTATCATAGCTTGTATAAGAAAAACTATACATTTCTTTGTCAGGATCATATCTGTAATATGTATAGGTTTATGTTTCTACTGTGCTAATATCCTCACATACCTCACCTTTTTAAATTTTGTAACATCTTACAGTAGTTTGTGAGATCTATGATGATTTCTAACAAGTGTATCCAAAATGCAAAACATTTAACTTAAGTTATTTATTTTTAACAAGGTCTGTTTCGTTTTATCTTAAGTTATTGTTCAACAGCATAAAGAAGTGGCATTTGTTTACTGGAATGCTCTTTGTTTAGATGATTCTGCTCAATCTGGTGCTGAACCCTCAGCCTTGTCAGTTGTAGTGCCATACCCCACTTGTTATACTTGAGTTATGTTATCTGACATGATCTCCGCCACTGCTGTGGCATGGCACGCGTGGGTTTCCCCCAGTGGTTCCACATACTATTTTGTGGATGATTTACAGAGGCCATCAGACCCTGAGCCCTGCTGTCCTGCGGCTCTGCTAGTCTGTGTCACGACGGACACACCTGCATCCTCAGCAGCCTCCTCTGAGCCATAAGCTCTGTCTACTTCCTGTCTGCAGAAGCACTACTTCATTGACACAGGCCCTGTAACATATGGGTACAACGCTGGGCTTCTGACATACACAGTATGTAAAAATGTGTTTGAATTAAGGGTTGTGAAAACAAATCTGTTGAATTTTTTTCTGCATTTGTAATCTCCAAAACTGCGTTATCTTTTCTTCTTCTTCTTCTTCTTCTTCTTCTTCTTCTTCTTCTTCTTCTTCTTCTTCTTATCACCTATGCAAATTTGACCTTTTTCTCTAGTGCTGACAAGGCTAGAGAAGGGATGACAGAATGATTCACTTTATGAGCACAGGGATGATGTTTGCTCTCTCTTCTCCCATCACACCACGAGCCATGCATGCACTCTCTTAATGCGACCTCTGACCTGGGCATCTTGTGGGGTTAGGGCTGCCTGCGCCTATTCTGCACTGTGTCGGGAGGTCGAGTGGGCTGGAAAGACTCGGAGCGGACCAGAGGGGCTGTCGGGTGGAGGGGGATGGGAGGGGGATGTTAAGTGGTGTGGCCCAGCTGTGATGGGTGGCCCAGTGGTCCATTTAGAGCTCCAAATCCATGCTGGGAGATGGTACATCCCAACAAGCTGAGGGGACTCCATGGTACCAGTGTGCTCTCGGCTCTGTCAAAATGTCAAAATATGAATGTCAAATTGTAGGAACATCATTTCTGCAGCATGTTAAAATGGAAGCTCCAGGTGTCCTGTGGTGCTCTGTCATTTATTTGTGGCTTCAAGAATTTCAGAGTATGGACTAAAGGAGAGGCACAACAACTGTGTGACTAAGGTTTAAATTTAAAGAGCAGTTTCATTTTGACTACTCTGATGACCATGCTGCAGATATCCTTTAGTAAATAAAATGCGATCTGTGGCGCAACAAAGTAACAGTATTCAAATAATGTCCTTTATCTCACAAAATGTTTTGTCTGTCTCAAGAGGATGAAAATCGGATTCCTGAGAATTTGAATGTTAAATAGAAAATGATTCATGGGAATGATCGCTACATATCAATGATTCACATAATACAATGTGTTCATGCACCCAAGAGTGATAGGTGCCACATTGTGCAGGAGATGGAGAGTGGATTTGAAGGTTCTTTTTCAGTAAACATTTAAAAGAGTGGAGAAGTGAACAAAAGCGTTAAGAAGGAGCTGTTTTGTTGCCCCTTTTTTAACCTAAATAGGCGGTCTGTCCGACCGAGGCCTTGGCTTCAAAGTATTATCCCACACATGCAATTACCATTTCTATCAACTGGGGAGAAAGATTATGCTTTTTGGGTGTTCTTCTGCGTTTCTTCCAGTGGATTCACTTGGTGAATGTGACACGTTTTGTGTCTCCCACCCCCTATTGAATTTAAAAGTTCTCTATTCTCTGAGTGAGCTGAGGAGAGTCCTACACGCGGGCTGAATAGACACTAAATCTTTCAAGGTTAGGACTTAACCTTCTCCCACTCTAATTCATCTTCAAACTTTAGTCTGAAACCAATCAATATCAGATGATTGGTAAACAATGTGCAGTGTCTGATAGGCAGGTACCAAGGGCCCTCAATGGGATTGCAAATGCTTTGTGCGTCCCGAGTCGCTTTTGCTCTAAAGCACTGTCACAAAAAGTGAAATTACCATTCGCTTGGAATGATGCCATTCATCTTTGTCAGAGCGCCAAGCTCAGCACGCAAGCCGCTCCCCTCAAATTAATTCCTTGTTTTGCATCAGCTGAATTTGCCCAAATCCAGGAGGATGGCTCCGGCTACACCTCGGCTGCATTCTTTAATGTGGCAATTCCAGCTGATTTCACTATGCACAGGGCCCCATGGCTTTATTTACTGCCTAATTCACAAAGAAAAGGAAATAGATATGAAAATAAGTTGGGGAAAATAAGATAAATCTGGTTGTGAAATTTCAGAGGCCGTGCATGTTCCAACCAGGAGAGTTAGAGTAGCGTAATATGCGTAGTTGGTTCCTGAGAGCCCAGTGTGATGCTATTGTCGATTTGTCATTTCATGTTGCAAGAGCTCCTGTACAAAGGTAATGTCTTCCCAGAGGCTCTTACCCATGTAATATAAAGGGAAAACATTGCAGAATGAATGTCTGAGGGATTCATTTGTTATCCTACATAAGATATTCAACAATATGTCAGGACAGTTAAAGTATAATTTAGAAAGAAAACATTGTAAACAAAACAGAGTCATTTATTTTCCTTTTTTGTCAACATTTTGATGTGCAGCCCTCAAGTAAAATGTGCATCGCTGCAAATCACTCTACATTTCATGAAAGAATATCCTTAGTTGTCCCCACTAATACATTTAACATACAATTATTTGATAAGATAAGTCTCTTAAAAGAGTGGAATTCAATTTTTGTAATGTGCAGGGAAGAGAACTAGTGGAGACATTTCCACTAGGGGGTTGTGACTTGGTTTGTTCATTCTTTCCCTCTCTTCTGTGCTTCACTGAAGTCACTCCTGCCTTCCGGGTAACCCAGCCCTGCCATCATGGGCCCGCCAGCATTTTCGTGGTCACATCTTTGTTGTTCGCTCTCTCCAGCTCATGTCGATGTTATCCCAGTGTTGTTTCATGGTGCGGAGCCCACAGTGACAGCAGTGATGAGATTTTAAAGAGTGGGTTGTCCTCTCCTTTCACCGTCCTCTCCCTGTTGGACTTAAATGCTAAAAATGGTTCCGAGGCTAATTTATGGTTGTGGTGACTGTGGCCGCTGATTTGTGATCCCCTATGTTTGTGTTTATGGAACATGGGCTTATTTTCTTCATCTTATCTGCCGGCAGATGGACAGCATGGTTTGACAGGGTTTATTTAGATGTTTGCTTTTTCCGGCACAAAGTATGATGGAGTGCAATTACCAGGAATGTCTACTGAAGCCCGGGGGTCAAAGGCCTTTTCCTGTCTCCCTCCCTGGCATGAGTGGACCAATGTCTCTGTACCCAATTCCATGTATAGGTTACACAGACATCTGTGTCATTTCTAAGCACAGCAAAGTGAGGTGCCCATTTCATATGTACATTTTAAGAATCTGAAGGAGCTCATGTTTGGAGGAATGATCAGGGATGGTAACATAGGAAGAGGAGAGAAGAGAAGAGAAGCTGCTAGAGATAAGTGGGTCAGGCCTGAGAGACTGTTCTTCACCTCAGACACCTGCACCCCTCCACAGAGCCCTCATCAAGGACTCACTTTGTCCCCAGGCTGCACCATTGTCAGCTGAAGGGCCCTCCAGACTTTGCTCTGAATACCTCCCTGTACTACTCCAAGTGGACTCAGCCCAGCTCTCCCCAAAGACAGACAAAACAGCAGATTCCAAAGCGCTGGCCCCTTGGCATTCCCCCTGCCTTTGGGAGATAAAGAGGGAACTTCAGCCTGATTCACTCCTCCGCTCTTCATCCCTCTCCATGGTCCCGCAAAAATTAGGAGATGAGGAGGAGGAGAAGAGGAGACTTGCAGAGGGGTGGTCTCAGGGTCACAGAGTTATTAGTGAGGAGCAGGAGTGGCGTTCCTTTTCCCCTTTGGTCCTCCTCCTCTGTGGTCACTGAGAAATGACTTCCATTGGGCTTAGTGGGGAGTGTGGGTGGAGAGGGAAGTGGAGGAATTATTCCCTTCTGTCTGTCTGTCTGGACTATATTTAACCTGCCCTGACAAGATGGATGTTTCCAAGGGAGTTCTCCCCTCAGCATAAATGAAGCCATTATACTCTCCTCTCTTGTCCTCTCCTAAGCTTTTCATTAGAAACTGAGGGTTTATGATGAAATGTCAGGGGGACATTCAGAGTCATGCTGAAATACAACCTGAGCACAAACGCAGACATGCTGGGTCACCACAGGCTCTGGTATGAATGTGTACATTAATACTGCTAATTTTAGTGCTTATTTTACATGAGACAAGTGTATATCCGCACACTCACACACCCGGTCCTATAGTGGATGTCAGTGGGCCTCAGAGTTTTTTCATGCAGCCCAACAAACACACACACACACTCAGCACACACATGTACAGCCGGGCTCACACACTGGCATTTATACATGCGCACAGACGCAGGCTCCCGCTGTAGTTCTGGTGTGGCCAGCCGGTGCAGGCTGTATGTAGGACTGGCGTGGAGGAGTTGGAAGTGATTAGGGAGAAATATGCCTGTCTCCCTGTAATGTCAGTAATAGGCAGCAGCACATCAAAGTCCAGGCCTGTCAGAATGATCCGGATCAAACCGGCCCCCATCTGGAAGCCATAACAGACTTTTCACTCATTTAAACACTCTTAAAACACACTGAACAGACATGGAGCTCCCGTCTCTGCTCACCACTCACCACCACTCATATCAGCACCCTCTGCCCTTTGCATCTGTGTGTGTGTGTATGTCATTACTCTCTCACTCCCTGCATATTGTCCGCCTCTGAATGTATTTTCACATTTAATGTTAAGCCCATATGTTTCACATTTGTGTATTAGGCTACTAATTTGGGATGATTAATGTTTTCAGTCACACTTTAAGCCTTGTTTCTGTAGAACTGAGAAGAAATAACATCTATGGTGTGCCTGCGATCCTGTTTTGACAGTTAAAGTGATATCTATACATTGGCTAATGTGCAGGCAGATAGTTTTAAAGCAGCATAAACATCTGCTGACCATGAAATCAGAGATAATATTATTCTTTCTGCAGGGGATAAAAATTGGAATCAAACGCAGGCCTGTTTTTCTGCTTTAGCTTTAAGTCCAGATAAGTATCTTGTCTGCGCGATAATGACGCTGTGCATTCTGAGACAATGATGCAGAGTGCTTCCCTGTTGCCTGTTTGCTCACACCGTGTTGACTGGACTCCTGGACATATATTATCTTTCCAAACACAAGTCGGACACAGCTCTAAGTGTATTTTAATTGGCTTTGAGCCGCCTTCCTAAAGCAAACAGCTTGTGGTGTAGCGGAGGTGCGGTGTGCTTGGTGACTGACGGGTGGCCCGCAGTCAGGGTGGGGTGGAGTCCGATTGCCTGTCTGTCCACTCTGCTGACAATCAGCGCAATACAGGACTCCATTGTGATTGTGTGTGTGTGTGTGTGCAAGTGTTTGTTTAATCTGACTGCATGCATGTCTGCGCACATGAACACATCTCACTTTCTGGTGTTTCACATTAAATCTGCGCACACTCGCTACTGTTAAAGATCTTAACGCCTGGCAGATAGTATCTTGAGTTAAAGTGCAAGTGATTTAATACTAACAATTAAAGTAGGCATGTCAGCAGGCACCCCAGGCTCCTGCTGCGGCCGGACAGGGAGTGGGCCCTCTCTCATATCTCCACCAGACAGGGAGACGGGGGGCCTCAGGCTCTACAAACCACTGATGCTGGTAACGCACGCTACTTTTCATTCCCAACTTTTGGAGACAAAAGTTGTAAAAATACATCATCCATGGATCAGAAGTTCCAGTTCCCACTGACAAAAGATGCAATATTTCTTTTGTTTTCCTTTCTTTTTAAACATATTTTATTCTTTCCTTGCTCTTTGACTGGTTCGAAAGATTGACACAGGGGGGGTTGACACTGTTATGTCTGTTGTTGATGTTGGCTATAAAGTCCAAAACAAGACTTCTGTTGGATTCATGAACTGGGGGCCAGTAGAAAATGGAGCGGAGTGGTTTGGAGAAAAGAGAGACGGGATGGCAAGCTAAAGAAAAAAATTTTCAGAGTCTGAGCTCAGCATATGGAAAAAAGCCCTAAAAAACGATTCATTTTACAAGAACCAAGGATCTCACTCCTAACATGGCCAACTCCTCTCTCATAAAATCTATAGACATCCATTATAAAACACCCAGGCCCTTATGAGCTGCTTTGCCCGAACCCAGCAACGGGGCCGTCTGCCTCCAAATCCCCTCTGGAAGTGTTTGAAAAACAAAGCGAGGCTTCACTTCAACCTCATTAACTAGTTATAATAAACAAAACAATGTGTTTTTAATGGATGGCGAGTCCCGTCTCCCCCCTTCCCCTTTTCCAGCTCTGGTCCAGAGCGACTGGCCAGTGGTAGGTTTCCCATGACTGCAGCTTGTGGTGTCACGATGATGGATGGGCAAGGTTGGTGGGGGCTGCCTCTTACCCTTCTCCTCTGGGACGTCCCATGGACTGACAGGCACATTGTGGCATATGACCCGTACTGACACACTGCTCTGCCCGCTGGCACAGCCACAGAGAGCCCCAGAAAATGCCCTCTTTCCCACTTTCACATTCAGCATGTTTCACCTCGCACACATGTAGACACAGAGAAATGCATGCAGAAGTGTACACACGAAGACACAGTTTAGTAGTGCAGATTTCATTGGTGTAGCTTTTGGGTTAACGTGTGGAGCATCCACCTGAGTACCTGAGGACCCCTGCTGGCCCTCAGTGGGGGAGATATTTGCTTTCTGATGAGTAAACAGCAACAGAAGCTCACCAGCCACAACACACACTCCCTAATGCTGTTACAAAAGCTTAGGAGTGCCACACATGTGCAGATACACACTCTCTCTCTCTCTCTCTCTCTCTCTCTCTCTCTCTGTGTGTGTGACTCAGTCAAACACACGCCACACCACACAGAGCGCCTCTAGAATAAAATTCTCCCGGCTAGTGTAAAACAATCCAATAACAGCCAGCACCTCTCAAAATAAAACAATAGCTCAGCTCATGCTGGTGTTGTAAAACAGCTCAGCCTATTACATGCACCTATGTGTAACTATACTGTAAATTTGCCCTTTGGGTAATAGCACATTTTTCCTTCATTTGGTGATTTTGGGATTATAATAATAGTGATCGCTGTGTGTGCGAATCTGGCGAGGTTAGTTCAGGCGTGTGCGCTAGCATTTTCCACACTTAATCTTACACTGCGGTTTATGCACGTACATGCCTCTGGTTCAGGTTGTTGCTGCGGAGTGTTGCCAAGTGAGCTACATCCTTTCTGAGTGTTCATATTTTTTTTTCCCAGGGTTAGTCAGGTTGAATGTTTCATTGGGCCAAAGGTCATTTGAATAGAAGGATAAGACATAAGACTCAGACAGACAGAGTGTGAGGGTGTGAGTGACCATGACCCCTGCGACACTGCTCGACGTGTTTGTAAACAGGATGTCATTAACACTGGGAACCGGCCAGGCTCACAATGACTTTTGTCTCCTTCAGTGTGTGTGTGTGTGTTTCTAGAGACGGGGGAGGAGTGAGGGCGGAGGCCAGAGAGAGAGAGAGAGAGAGAGAGAGAGGGAGAGAAAAAGAGAGGGTGGGTTGTGGAGGGGTGAAGTTGATAAAATTTCAAATAAAACACTTCACATACTTCCACTGATAAATCAGCACCCTCACAGTTTTCTCAGAACTGCCCTTGTACTTTTCTGTCTAAACAACATCCAGGTTAACTTTGTCACATCAGATAAGCACTGGCTAATGTGATGAAATTTATGGCTTGGCGTGGCTGCTGTACTAATACAGCGGTGGATTGTGTGAAGCCGTACTAAGTGCACTCAACTGTCAGCTCTTATTGTGGTGTCAGTCCTTCCTTCTAATTAGTGTCCTCAGCAGGCAGGAAGTGGGCCTGGGCTGGACTAATCTGTCAGTGAGGCCAGACCATCCTCGCCCCAGCAACTGTTTCCTTAGATAAACCCAGAGCCCTTTATCTAAAAGAGTTGCGACACTCAGGGGGTCTGGGAAGCCCCTAGTGACTCTGTTATTACTTCTTGGATCTAAATTTTACATATTTAATCCAAAACGGGATTAAATCTAATGTATAGCATATTTCACTTTTTTTTTTTAAGAAGCAATAACAGTGAGTAGGGATTTGTGTGAAATGTGCAACCACTTCTTCAGACAGTGCGTTCACATCACGGTACTGATCGCTGTGGTGACAGGTGTTGATTGAGCATGAGAGGGAGGAAATGTAGCGAAGGACACTTCCTGGCAGACAGTTTTATCAGTAAGGGAGCGGAGGGGTCAGAGAAAGGGTGGATGAGGTTATCACACTCTGGTAGTCCTGTACTGTATGCGACTGATGCAGCGAGAGCTTTTGTAGGCCTGGCAGCAGCCCAGAGTTGCTGACCAAGGTAACTGTCTCTTTCATATAAACATTGTGTGAGTTATAGCCACATGTTGGAACTATCAAGTGCAGAAGCTGTTTTTTTTTTTTTTCCTACTTGGTTTATACTGTGCTGCTGTGGTTCAACAGGTCATGAAATAGGTGGAAGGGCTCTCTCCAGTATGTCCAAAAGGACCTGAGGTTGTTTGTGTATTGTCTAAGGGCGCTGACACATCCTGGAGAGATATCTCATGCTTGTACAGATTGCAAGGCTGTCGTTCAGTGACTTATGTGTGAAGAAAACAGCAGGCTCGAGAAGCAAGGCGTATAATTTAAGGATTTTTCTGGCTCATCATCACACTAGTCACGAAACAAAGTCGAGTAACAGGCTCAGGCAGGAGAAAGTGGGAGAAAGAGGAAAGGAGAGTGATGGGGTTGCTTTTCCTTCCCTCCCTCATTTTACACCTCCTTCCTCCCTTTCTCCATCCTTCTCTCTCTTTCCTCTTTTCCTTCTCTCACCACCAAGCGGGGTCAGATTCCTCCACTTGACGCTCAGGCAGCAGTGCGGGCTGATTAGACACACCCCCAGCAACCGCTGAGGACTCTGCAGCGGGGCGACTCGTGCCTACATCCTGCCACTAAATAAAACAGCTGGTCCTAATGAATACGTTTTAATCTCCCTAGGTTGACTGATTTCTCAGCCGCTGCTGGCCACAACGGAAACAAATTCCTCTGGCTTTGTTGATTAAACACAGCCTCTCTCCACCGTGCTTATCGTCCAGCAGGCCGCTCTTTTTTTAATTAAAGTGAGACACACAAGTGTGCGAATTAACAGCTGGTAATTATGGGCTCTTCAAGTGCAACCTCCACCTTCATTTTCAATTATATAATGGACAAGTGGCTTTTGATCTCAAATTAGTGAACTCTTATAATATTTGTTTTGTAGCAGATTTGGAGGGTTAATAAAATCAGCCTGTGGTGGCCTCCCTCTTCCATGATTGATGTAAGAGCAGAAAAGGGATATTAAAACTGGAGACAGTCCATCCAGGAAATGCAAATCACACCTTCATGTTAATGAGCAGGCAATGGGCTGGGCTGGCCAGCGTGGCCGTTTCATGTGGGAAAAACAAAAGCGCCCACTCTGCACCAAACTGGATTAGTACATTTGAATTTGAAAGTTTAATTAAGTGCTAATACAGATCATTTTGGAGAGTGACACATAACATTAAATTGTTTGATACCAATTTAGTAAGCCTTTTGATTGCAAAGCAAGCTGAAATTGCAGCGCAAGTGTTGAGGCATTGGCGCTATCCCAAAGGAGGCAGAAGCTATGGACTTCATTTAAAACCTTTAACTGATAACTGATGAAAATGTATTTAATGACCAATGCCTCTTTGAGTGTATAAAGCGGAACACTTGTTCAGTTTTAATTACAATTGATTTCCATCTATGTACATGGCTTTGGCATTTATTAGTTGGAAGTTAACGTTCTTTCATCTACACCAGTCCATCAGTATGAGAAAAAGTGGACCTTGATTGATTTTTTGGCTGCAGTGCATCACGGCAGGTTAAAATAGGCTATTATTAATTGAGCTTGCAACACTTTAAAGTCTGTGGGATGCTTTCCATTTTCTGGCCCTTTTACTGGATTGTCGATGTATCAAGTGGCTCAAAGAAGTTTAATCTTTCTGCCGTTGTGATTTTATGGTGGTTTTATTTCCCTAGTCAATACAGTTCTTATAGAAGTATTTTCTTTTGAGTGGAGGTATAAATACACCCTGCATTGCAGTTGATGTGTGTATGCCTATTGCCTAGATTAATGGTAAATTTTTGAAATGTATTCACTGTGTTTCTGCAGTTTTATAGACAATCATTAAAATTAAGTCAGCATTTCTTTTACATAAATCCATTAAAATGAAACATAATTATACATAATTAATCAGCCGCAATCATTGACTGCTCAAATATAGAAATAGAGTGTCAGAAATACTTAGAACCATATTTTGGTAGATTTAAGTCCATACCATATCAAATGCATTGGTCTACGAGATCTCCTGATAATCTGTTTTACTTTATGTAACATGTTCTATTCAGGCAATCTGTCATTAATTCCACAGTTATGCCACTCCCAAATATGCTTACAAAACAGGAAAACCAGAGAGAGAGAAAAAGCATGAAGTCAACAGTCTCAAGTCACTCAAGCACAGAATTCTGCATTGGTGAATATTGGCAGCTCATTGCGAAATAAACACCAAGTATTTAAATTCAAACCAGGTCGTATGGATGGTTCTTAAACAAAATGTCAGTCATTAGGGGAAGCCATGTGGCTCTGTGAGTCCCTGTTTGTTTGAATTAGGAAGAAGAAGCAGAGTTTCTGTGATCCCTCTCATCTGTCTGAATGACACTGGCACTCGTTACAGGGCTGCATTTCCCATCTGCCCACTGTTGTGAGGTAGAATTGGTGATGTGCTTTACTTCGTTTTGTGTGTGTGTGTGTGTCTGCGTAGCGTGTGTGATCTCAGCCTAATCACAGGTTGCTGTTACTGTCATATTCCTCTCATCCCTGGCTGTCCTTCTGTAACTTCCCACCTCAATCTCACTGTTAGCTGTCACTCTCCATTTATGTCAACCCATTACCTCCTCCACACACACACACACACACACACACACACACACACACACACACAATAGCAGTCACTCGCATTCTCTTACAGGCACATAAAATGCAGAAGTAAGAATAAAACAACTAGCTGGTTAAAATTATGTTAAAATATTACAACATTGAGTGGCAGGTTTCTCTGCAGTTCAACTGAATGCCCCTCTCAGTCTTGACAATGACCCACCTGTTTCATTTTGGCTCCCATGCAGAGCTGTGCAGTGTTTTACACAGGAGACAACAATCCCCCAGCCCACAACAGCGCAATCCCACTGTATTGTCCGGTTAAATCACCTCTAAATGAAATTGACATCCATAACAAATAACATAAACAACCCCAGTGCTCAAGAGGATTTTGTTGCTTGCAGAAACAGGGCAAGATATTAGCCTTCAACAATCATTAAACAAACATCCTCAGGACCTTTTCCATGCCCAGTTGTTCCACATATGCAGCACTGTGGTTTGGAAAGACTCTGTAGCTGCGGCGTTATTGGCAACAAGTTCTGTAACAAAGTTAAGGTGGAATTGGCCTGCCGCTGTGGTAGTGCTCGGGGCAAGCAGACCTGAGAGTGGAAAAGCAACCCTCAGACAAATCCATTTCCTTATCTGAAAATATTAAATGGAAGATGCCAGGTTGGTAGTAGGTGGTCAGCTTGTCATTAAAATACCCAGCTTTCAATAGTTAGATTTTCTTTCTTTGCCACTTTGGACCTTTCTCACAATTAAATTCAGCTTTTCAAATGAGTATCAGGCCACTGTGTCTTGAATCTGTATCAGACATTATTTTCAAGTTTGTATTTGCTCAGCCATCCGAATACTTCTGGAGGGGTTTTTGAATTCCTTGTGGCCCATTGTGTATGTGAAACAATGCCTGTATTGATAACCTTTGACTTGCCACCCACCCATTAGTGCCACGACAACAAAACAGTTTGACACCAGGGGTGAGAAAGATTCATTAAATGGAGCTGGCTTTTTAGAGCCTAGGGTTCATCCACAAAAGAAACATTAAGGAAGTTACATGACACACATGACTGAATTACAAACTGTAGATATTTAAGTTGTCACATGCAGAGATGACATATGTTGTCATGAGTATACATTCCTCTATTTGCTTTAGTATCTGTGTGTGTTTGTGTTGTTGTGCCTGTGTGTGTTGTCACCCCGTGTGTGTGTGTAGGGTGTCAAACAGTGAGTATGGGTTTGTCAGATTCTTCAGCCCCAAGAAGTTGAGGGCCATTTGTCATTAGTGGGATTCATTATACATGTCCCTAACCCCTCAGCTGACAGTGTAGTCACCACTGACCCCCTATGACAACCACAGCACCTTCATTATGTCACCGCGGCCACCCCTGTCACTACAGCAACTCTCTAACTGTCTAGGTGACACCTAGTGGGACTCCAATCTCTCATCTAAGCCTGCTGCCTGTCTCTAGAGCTTGTCACGGACGTGTGTGTGTGTGTGTGTCTTTAGACATTGCTCTTTAGTTTGTGTTTTCTATTCTATTTTTATTATATTATTTCTCAAGTGACTTAGTGTGTAATTTCAAACACTTAGGTGACACATTGGTCAGTTCAGGTTAGTTTTCTGTGACTAACACATTTTCTGGCTGAATTAACTCTAATCTGACCCACCACCTGTTTCCCCTAATGAGTACAAACAACATTTTCTATTCAGCTTTTACACCATCTCATCTTATCCATAACAATAATTTCCAAACTCAACTGACCCTTAAATTAATGAACTCCATTTCCCAATGGGTGTTAGGTGTAGTAGATTTATATTTTATAATCCATTCCTGTACCACATATTATCATATTCTTCTTCCGATGGGATCATTTCAGATAACATGCTGGACACTGCTATATTACCTCTCCCCCTATTTTCTAATCAGCAATTATTCAATTATGTCCCATTAGTTGGAGGTGTTGCCAATGCTTCTAGCCGCCCTGTTTAGCCCTATCTCTATCAGGGGCCCAGGGCCTACAGAACACTTGTGATTAGTGTTGCGTCTGCAGAGGTGACAGAATCCCTCTTCAAATATTTTGTCTTCATTTCACATTGAGATGCAATTATGGAGCAACCAGTTCATTCTGACATGCCAGCGGTAGCTTCATGTTTTATGCATGCTGCCCCTCATTTAGGGCCTTTATTAGCAGGCCAGGTCTGACCAGGCTGCTTTGCAGGCTGCGCTATAGCCACCACCACTTGTGTTTGTGTGGGTGTGTGTGTGTGTGCTTGGCAATATGAGTAAGCAAAGAGTGAGGGTGAGTAAGAGCTAGAGGCTAGATGGAAATAAAAAAGAGAAAAATGTGATTGAGGAGAAAACTAGATGAAGCAGAGGTATTATTATTGAATCAGTGTAGTGGTCACTTCACGCGTGCCCTCTTTATCGGCCTCTTAGCGTGATATAGTGTCGGGCGAGCAGGCACAAGCAACGCTAAGGCGGTAAATTTGAAGGGTGGGGGCAGCAGGGGTGACTAACTGCACCTCCCTCAGCAGAAGAAACTCCATCTACATCCAACATTGAGACAGATGAGGCCAGTTTGGCTCCCTTAAATTTCTGAACTTGTGATGGATGTGGGGTGGCTGTACACTGAGAGGTTTGTAGAAGGGTGCGAAGGAGCAGGGGAGAGATGGGAGACAGGTGAGAGGAGAGAGTGAGATATCCATGTAAGAAAGAAGAGAGCGAGGGTGGAGACTCACCTCTGAGCATGGTTTTAGTTATTACTTAAACTGATTTATTTATTGGCATTGCTGCTTTACCTTTTAATGTACAAACAGATGAAAGTTGGGAAAGAAAGATCATGACATGGTAGAAAAGTTTTACAAGCTGATCGTGTACTGTATGATAGCAGGGAGTGCATTGAACAGACGCATGAGTTATGGAGGTCATATGGGGTAGATATTGTAAAGTATCCTATGTAGTCAATCTGACTGGACAGAACAACCTGGGTCCTAACAACAAACAGCGAGTATATATTTTGCCCTAGATGCCAATATACACTATGTGTTGACACTGCTTTCAGTTTCAACTGAGGCAGAGCTAAAGCTAATGTGCGTAGCCCGGATGCTGGCAAAAATTGTCTTTGATGGAAAATTTTCCAGTTGGGAGGTATTGTGACAATGCCAATGCCACCAGGCACTGCTACCAGCAGCATTCAGTGTTTTCTTGCTTTAATGCAAACATGTGGGACAAGTTATTGATTCGTTGATATGATGCAGCTTCGCGTTTGATTTCAATCAGGTGTGCCTGATTATTCATATCAAACATGAATGTGCTCAAAACTCGGTTGCATGACTCACAAAATAACATTTTTTATGTTACAAATACAAATTTCAAGTAGTCAGGTTGTGTTTGCCTACAGTTTTTGCCAGCTTTAGTGACTGATGGCCTTCTCGCAGACCAGAGCTCCCATCTGCACTGCAGATCACTTCTTGTTGAGAACACCATCCCTCGGGCCTACATAAATATTTTATCAAGTATAATGGAAATTGTCAAATCAATCCATTGTAACAATGCGTTATGAAGACATCAGAGCAAAACCGGCACATATACTATCATTTCTTTTTAACGACTGGGCCAGGCTGGGCGAGGTTGAGCTAGCGGTTTGGTACAGGGCCCTCCACAGGGCTGTGTGTGGAGGGGAGGGCTGGCAGCAACCACTCTGGATGCTCGTCTCTCCCGCTCTGCCCAGACCTGCCTCGCTCATTCATCAAAGATTAATTTCAAATGTGCACAACTGTGAGCCATAATTATATTAAGGCCCAATGGCAGTTAGCCATGACGCCTTGAAGAGGGAGAGAGAGAGAAAAGGGGAGAAATGCTCATCTGAATGTTTGCTGACATGTATTATTACTAGTATAACTTTGTGATAAAACATTTGGTTTTACTTTTAACTTCAATACAGCTTTCCACACAGTGTCTTTTTAATGATTGTCGTTATTTTCCAGATTGATGTGTTGCCTTTCAGCAGTCTAAATTGTTAGTCGCTGTTTTTGTTTTCTTTAGGCGCGGGGAGAGGATATTGCTATTGTTGCTGTCTGGAAAGATAGAGGATAGGGATGGGGGAACATGGAGATAGATGAAGGAATGGCGGTAACCAAGACAAACAAATCAAAAAGCTTGGGATGTATGACATGTTGCGGGGTGCTGGGTTGGGATTGAATCAGGCGAGACAGAAGGATGATGGGACCTGACCTTTGTCAACACATGTCACAGTCATGTCAAAGAGAAACAGCTAAATCAGTAGTTTGAAAGGCACGTGTATGCAGATGATACACTGACTCAGTGAAGTCAGTGGTAAGCACATGTAAAATAAGATTTTCACCTCAAGCACAAACTTACTTACAGAATATTACTTTTCCTAATTATCAATAGTAAAGTTGCTATGTTGTTTCTTATGGTACCAGCAGTTCCCTTGAAGTATTGTCCTAGCTCATCAGCTTTCCCTCCTCCCTCCTCCCTTACCTCTCTCATCTTCTATCCCTTGCCGTTTTTCTCCCACACTTTCCTCATCTTCTCCATAAATGGGGTCAGCATGCGATTCAGAGGCCCTCCCTCTAGCCCCAGGCTGATGTATGGCTTGTGGAAACAATGTGCTTGGTTGTTATTCTGTTTGCTTTACATTTGACAGGCCTGATTGGCGTCAGAGCTGGGATCCCTTTCTCATTAGGCCGTGCAGGCTAAAACTATCGCAAAAATGGTTTGGCAACTGGCATCTCACTTAGGAACATGCCTGTCAACATGCAGGCGGAGATAAACTCTGCAAATTAGAGTCAGGACTGAGATTGAATCAGGAGGCAGGAGTGGAGGGAGGAGGAGAGAAAAGACAGCCATATGCTCCCATGTTGTTAGAGACTTAATGATGTAGAGTAGTTGGGTTGATGTGGGCTTCCTCGCTGATGATATTGATTGTGGTTTAGGGCGTATTGTGTGTATGTTTGTGTATTGCTGTCCATCTGTGTTCATCAGGACTCTCATTATTTTCATTAAATAAATGTGGTTTATTAATCCTTCATATTGATTAGCCCAAACAACTGCAGTAGTGGAGTCAAAGCGATGTCTTTAATACAAATGTATCAAGTAAAGACACATTTTTCAGTAATGTACTAAATTGTGTATGTAATGTACTAATGTGTGTGTGTGTGTGTGTGTGTGTGTGTGTGTGTGTGTGTTGTTACTCAGTGGCTTACAATTGAATCAGTGCAAGTCTCGCTCACTAACATACTTATTTTTCTTCCTCTATGCAAACACATATTCTCTCTCCCTCTCTCTCCCTAAGCACCATCTCTTTTCCCCGTATCTTCCCTCCTCACCCTGTCCAAACATACATCTTTATCAAGCGGCTGTTGTCAGACAACGTACAGATAATTAATAAATATTGTCAGGCCTGTGAGAAACATATTACAAAATCCCGAGCAGCTCCCAGATGAAATCCTGCCCGCGCTGGTACCCCTTTGTTGTCAGCCTGCCATCGGAGCTGCAGATTTACCATTAAAAAGGACCCTCATTATTAATCGCTAATGCTAATTAATTAGGTGTCTGTGTGTATATGTGTATGTGTGGTGGTGTGTGTGCACACAGAGAGACCAGCTCTAAGTTTCAGTTTGTGCCTTGATGTTGGTGTGTAGCTGTTAGGGCTCTTAATGGGTGTTTTTCCATTTTGGGCGGGAGTAGTTGACTAACACAAGGGCGAAAAAACATAGACAATGCTCTCATTAATTAGGAACTGTGTTAAGGCTCTGCTCATGTTACTCTGTGGTCTGTGTGTGTGCTTAAACAGTGTGCAATCTGGCCCTTACTGTTTTACAGGCGTGCATGTGAGGATTAGTGAACTTTTTATTACTATTCTGCACTCTTAATTCTTAGGGTAGTTAATGCAGTTTCTGGGCGCTGCACAATTACATTAAAGGATGAAGTGCAAGATTTTCTGGAGCTAAATAAGCAACAGACTGAGTACTAACATGAAAGTAGATTAAAACCTTCTATAACTACTTTTATCTTTTTAAAACAGTGTCAATTTAGGTAGCAAAGGTCATTCATCCACTGACCTTTGCTGTTCATATCTTTCTTCTTTAACAGATGTTTTACAGTTGAAAATAGGAAGAACAACAACACTTACAAGCGTCCAATTTATTTGCATTTCACTCTACAGTTAATTCTTTTCATTAAAAACACATATTGAACAATAAATGATGGACAATTAGCCAATATTTGTGTATAGACCCACCTAAGGCTATGAATGTTTGGCTTGTATCAGTCAGTTCCACAGTCACCCCCAATGGACCCAGCGCGCAGACTCCCCAAAAGCGGGCCTCCATTAAGCACAAAGACAGAGTTAGTGGGAAGCTTATTGCCTCTCCTGAGGCATGGGGCTCCAACACTCCCTATACACCCTGCTGGGGGATCCTAGGCACAAACTGATGCACTGTAATTAACAGTGCTTAACAAATCAACAACAGCCATTTTTCTGATTGGCGGTAGCTATGTAAAATTAACAAATGAAGATAATTATTTTTATTTTTCTTTTGAATTGAGTCACAATGACTTGTCTCCCCTCCAGATGTCTATGCCTACATCTCCCTGATTACCCTCATTTTCAGGCCAACTGGCTCAATATGCAATAACAGCAATCATGCCATAGCCCCTCTCTCAACCCTTCCCACATATTCTAGATTCTCCAAACAATACTAAGTTTTGCAATCATGCAGTGACACAGTGATTAAAATTATACTTCTACTTATGGTTCTGTATTTTCAGTGAATATCTACTACTACTAGGTTTACATTTGTCTGAGTCATTTCTCTCTATGTTCTCTGCTTTCAGACTGGGACAGCACAAACATATTCACTTGAGTTTCCTGGTGTAGAGATGTAAGTAGAAAGCAGAGGAATGATGAAGAGTGCAGTTCAAATTTGGATGATGACTAATGGAGGATCATGTGTGATTATGTTTGACCTGCAGGCTGGGGTAGCCCCCGTGCCATTTGTCTGTTGTCACAGGCAACAAATGATGTCTAGAGATAGCATGAGGGGCCGGTCCTCACTGGAGTTAGGAGTTCATTTCCATGTTCTTGATCTAAGAGACCTCATCAGTCAACTGTTAGACCGCTCACGATCTGGCTAGATGAAGTGATCTGTGAATTGGGTCTTGGCTAAGTAGATGAATAATGCTCATCTTACACCTCCCACAGCCTGTCTAGCATTATGCACTACAAGCAGAGATACTGTAGTGGAACATAAACAAAAATAAATCTTAAATTCTGTTTACCAAACTTATTGCTTGTGAAATAGTACCTAGGCATTCCAATTTCTGTATTTATTTATGACTACATTGCAAATGATTTTTAAATATTTTCTTTTTATTTATATTTTTAAATTATTAAAATATTAACCATAAAACTAACAGGATACAGAAGTAGAGTTTATCTGATTTCTGTCATAAACAATTATAGGAAGAGGACAAAAGAATAAAATGGGAAAATGTATCAAAGATAGCGATGGAGTGAGAGGAAAGAAGACAGCGGTACAGACAAAATGAGAGAGGTTGACTGTCTACAGGTAGGTTATTTTCTCTCTGTAAACATATGTATCCATTTGTCCGTGGGTGCGTCCCTTGGCGTCCGTTGGCGTGTGGGTCACACCTCCATTAGGGCTTTGTCTGCAGTGATTAATAGCTCTCTATCATGCTGTTCACTCCCCTGATGATACCGTGACCCTGCTCGCTGCTGATGTCGTGTGATGTATGGAGTCCACCCCAGCACCTCGTGGCAGAGGTGAAAAATCATTCCACCATGCAGATAGCAGACCCGGGAACAAATGTTTTTCCCTCCTAATAAAATTAATGAATTTGGCGTTAAGCACAAGCATTTGAATTCATGGGATATAGCGTCGTGTGTGCATTTGTGTCATAGTGTGTTTCCTATATTTAATGGATGATTTTGATGGGCAGATAATATTGTTTCTGTATTTCCATAAATCTTTTAATATTTGTCTTTTAGATACATTAGCACTTAAGTTTTGTACTTTTTTTTTTTTTTTCTTGCCTTTGTACACTATACATGATGTGCCATCCTATGTTATTAATGTGTTAAGTGATGCTGCTCCCAGCTGGGTTCCCTTCTCAACCCCAAAATTCTTTCAGAGCTCCCTCACGGTGGGCGTCAGCTTTACAATGATGAAGTAATGTCCGCCAGCTGAACAAACAAACAGGACTGTTTAAGTAGGAAGAGACACACTGAAATGCACACACACACTCACACACACACTCACACACAAACATTCCATCCCAGTCATCTGTGTGCAGTGTCCCTCTGCCCCACGTCTAAGCAAACTACGGTCTTTGACTCATCAATCATCTACACATGAAACCACAATTTTTAAAACTTAGACATAGCATATTTGCTGCTTTCAGCTAACGTTTACCTTAGAAACATATATGTTTATGGCTGAAATGCTCTCGTTGAGTCAGTGGACCGGAGATTTCTGGTCTAAATCAAATATAAACTTGGAGACCAGCGTGAGGAAATGTCAGAGGAGAAACAGCAATGGAGGATAGTTGCCTTTAAAACTCTTGTCCCTCTACCATGGCAAGCTTCACATCAGGACAACCTTACACATTCCTAATGCTGAAAATCATTACATTGTCCATAATACATTGGGTTTCCTTATGACCAGCCCAGCAGAGTTTTAAAACTTCCTCGAACACGCTAGGCCCACACAATTATGTGTGTCGGCTTCTAATAGATACTGAACTTACTATGATCAGGTATTGCTGCAGGAATGACTGCAAAATATTTAAGTTGTAGATCTGGTTCAACAAATACACACAGGCTGCATAACACAGAAAAGCGCAGCCATGTATCTGTAATAGACAAGCTCATTCAACACTGTGTGTTCCTGCATATATTTCTTTCCCAGCAAACACACATTTGGCCAGAATTATGATTCTCGGCAGAGAGAAAACAGCTCATGTGCTACTTATGTAGTAATTTGACAGTTTTGCGTTCCTTTTTCACCAGACATTGTCTAGAAGCTTTTGCCAAAGTGAAGCTGCACATTTAAGGATATTTACATACAATGCACTAAACATCTTGTGCTTTAGGTGACATGTCAAAATTTTGCCCAGCAGCTTTAAGGAGAAGGCTATGAAACAAAAATGATTTTGTACCGTCTTTGGTTAATCTTTCAAGTTAGTTTATGACCACCTGTGGCCAATCACGCGGTGACCGTTCAGTCAATCAGAAACACGGTTACTTCATGGCCCAGTGAACAAGAAGTGTGTGTATCTTTGTGGATCAAAGGTTCACGGCTGACATGTAATGATTACAGTATCACACAGGCAGCCCTTCAGGAATGTTCCTCAGCCCAGGGATGGGTTGGAACTCATCCTTGAGCCCCTCTCCCTCGGCCTGTCAGCCTCGTTAGGCACAGCCCCACCTGAGATCACGCGCACTGGGGGCCGGCAGCTCTGTGGATCATTTCCGACTTTTAGTGTCTGTTTGTCTCACTGTGTGACACCTGGCTGGTGATCTGTCATGCTAGCTAGCATCTTCACATTAGCTTGTTGTCTTCAACTCATGACCTGTGCTTTTCCGTCTGTATGTGAGCCTGTCTTTGCGATGTAAAAGTATCTGTTTTCTGGTTTCTATGCTTCTGTGCCTTTTAGAGACAAACATTTAAACTCTTAAGACCTCAATGCTTTGCTCTACCACACTGTGTCAACACTGTAAATGAGTCAATCTCACGCTTCCACCATTAACCACCAGCCACGTGTACCCACACTCTGGAAGAAGCCCAGTGTAGGTTCAAGGTAGTACCTCATGTCTGTTTCACTCTGATACAATTAACCCCAATGCTTAGCCCTCTGTTTTTCACTGTACAGTGGAGGGAGACAGGTTCAGGAGAAAGGAAATATAAAACAGTCAGAGCAGTACAATGCTGAGCAGACCCTACTTACCCACCTTGGCATCAGCTCTCCAACCAAATGGCAAACATACCATTTGCTGCTGTAAAGGTTTCAAAGCCTGTTTTAACATATCACATTTTATTTTGAATTATGATTTGAATTTAAATGTGTGCATCTAGTCAAAACAGAATCAAAGATTTTATTTACATGATACTCCCAAGTTTATTTATTTATTTGAATTGATCAAGTCTTTAAATGTACACTTTGTGTATTGTTTTACTCATTTGTTCTCATGGATGAAGACAGGAAGCATCTTCGAGTTTTTATCAGTGTGATTATTTTCCTGACCAAACACCTTGATTTGCTTGTGTTAATTTGTGGTCATCGAACAATCACCCTCATAAACTCTTTCTGTTTCTTTCACAGGTAGCGGTGATGATGAGTTTGCCTTTACTCTTCCGACATCTTGGATGATGTGCGGCTCTGATGGTGATCACACCTTCTTGGCCCTGGCAGAGGACCCAGCATCCCCTGCTCCTCCGATGGCGGGGAAACTGCCCAGGACCCGTTGTCATTCCAACATCCAAGCATGTTTTATCCCAAGATTTGACCCGTTCCCTGGACTTTGAACTACGACGTCAGCAGTTCCAGAACCCTGGGCATCTGGAGCCGCAGGAAGGTAAACATCAGGGGAGCGTTTGGACCATGAAGAACACAGGCCTTGTCTCCGAGACCCGCTCAAGGCTGGGAGGTAGGAACATAATAATAGAGAAGTTCCGTTCATGAATTGTTAACATGTTCTAAGTGTGCCTTGCAAGTCAGTACCTTCACACACACACATAAGATGCTGGATGTTAATGTTTCATAAATTGATGCAGTTAGATATCAAGAATTCAGAAAGACTTCATTCTCTGGTAGCCACCATATTTTTCAATGGTTTGGGGATATATTTGCAGCTAGATAAAGAAATTTCCTCTACATATAACAGAGCATCACGCTTACGTTCAAGTATAAACATCAACATTACCCAGTCCACAGGTTTCCTGCCAGTAGTAGCACACTTTCTGACAAAGGGGTTTTCCTTAGCCAATATACATAGCATTCACATCAGTCCCTCTTTTATTTCCTCCCATGTCGTCATGTTCACATTTAGCCCAGTGACCACAAGCTGTTGTTGTCGTTTGTTGCCCAGTGATGATGTAATGTTAGCTCAATTGCACTGAAAAGAAAAGAAGTCGAGGTTGCTCTTAACTCAATTAAAATGAAAGCCATAATCTTCTTCATCCTGGTTGGGGACCCAGTGCGGCCATTGGCAAATCACATATTGGTCATGACACAAAAATCGAACAGGGTCACAGGACAAGGTCAAAGGTTAGATGTGGTCTCTGTCAGTGTCAGGCCTGGGTTTTATAGAGCAGGAGGGAAGGGACTGGCGAGTATCAGCCTCATTTAGTCTCCCAAAATAGATCCTCTCTAATTTGGATGGCAGTTTAGTCCTTCATATTCAGGCCTTTGCCTTGTAGAAGACAGAACCAAGCTCATTGAAGTCGCTGACCATGGGTTCATAAAGTGAGTCAGGTTTAAATAAAAAGGCGATTCAATACAGCATTCATTCTCTTGCAAGACTCTCCTAACCCCAAGTCCGTTTTAATGCTGCACTTTCGGCTGACTGAGAACATTGGTAAGTATCAACGTTGGCTCATATAAATAGTTTGGATTTGGACTGGTGCTTGGTGGGTTTGCATCATAGAGAGCGATATCTAGCCCATCAGCTCTGAAAGCTCAGTGGTTTTGGCTCCAGACCAAACCAAAATAAATTTCTTCTTTTTTTTCACTCTGGACTACATTTCTCAGGGAAACAACTTCTCCCTCATTATCAACTGCGGTGAGGCCATAATATAAATGTTCCTTAAATTGAAGTGAGAGGAAAAACTCTTCATTTTGACCATTTTTTCATAACAGAAGGGTATCTAGATGAAAGTCTCTGTCCCTCTCATGAAAGTTTACAGCTAGTTGAACAAGCTCTCTTAGTTCTTTTTTTCCCAGGAAGGAAATAAAGAAAAAGAGGTTTCATAATTTTTAATCCAGTGGTAATTTATAGGAGCTTGAATAATAATATGTATTTAAAAAGCTGAGGAGCTGGGATGTGGCGTGCATGTGTGTGTGTGTCTGGGGGCAGGCGGTGCAGAGGTTGAGGGAAGATGGGATCTAGCGAGGCAGCACTGTATCACAATGTTAATTACCACCCTAATGACGAGCCATATCTCCATTAAGTAAAATAAGTTGTAAAAAGAATTTATGATGAAATGCCACATTATTCAGAATGGATATTCAGTGATGACATCCCTCTCTGCATTAAATATGGTAAGCGCCATTAAGCCCTCCCTGACCCCTCCCCTTCTCCATGCCCACCATTTACCATCCCTCTTATTCTCCCACCCCTCCTGCAACCCCCCGCCTGGAAGCCGTCAATATGCCAATAAGCCCTTGGAGGGTCTGTAAAAATAAAATTGATTTGGTAAATGTGAGTTAAGATAGATATGTTTGCTTTCATCGCTCAATTCTGTGCGGTAGCAGCGGGTGATGTCACCGACCGAGGCGATAAAGTGGCGCTCCCATCTGGAGCATTTGGTGGAGGCCCTGGCCGGCTCAGGCCAGTGGTGACAGACTGGGGAAGTTTGTCTGGGGAGGCCACCGCTCCTCAGCGCCATCACCATAAATTTGGGGCTTTATTCATAAAGGAAAAGTGAGTTAATCCATGATGCTTTATGAATACAGGAATGGTGACTTATGGAAAGATAGCTTCTATATAAATAAGGGTAGAAAGGCAGCAGTGGGGGTCTGTCAGGCTGGCGCTCCCACCTACACTGTCGTGTATACAGAACTGAAGTGCTGACTATTGCCAGCAGTGTGTGCCCACTAATAATATCTGTGTGTGTATCTAGTGTTATATACAGTCAATGATTTATAATTTCTATAGGCGTTTTTCTTCGTAGATATAATTATTTAAGTCAGATGTGTCAGTATAAAATGCTTAAATCAGTCATCAAGTTCTGCCTTATCTAAAGGAGGGCTTTCTGCAGAGATTTACTTTGATTTCAAGAAAATCAAGTTAAATGAGTAAGCAAGTTTAAATAGATTTGATTTATTAACATTAGGGAATTTATTTCATCTTGTGTATTTGTATAGAAGATCTACTGATATAAAAAGAGAACAAGAGTTTTAAATGAATCCAACTGGTTTGAAATGTCTATGGAAGAGTGAATGGGTGGATGAGGACTCCCAAGTCTCATTGGGATCTCCTGGAGCAAAAGTGATAGCGTTTGTGTACCAAAGATAAGTACATGGTTTTGACTTAAGTTACTGTAACAGCTTAGAAGAGTTTTAGATAACACAGGGTTAAGAACTCAATTTGTTTCCCAAAATGTATTCAGCAATTTCAATGAAATAAAAGGAAAAACCACAAAATATTGCATTCTATTTTCATGTGACAGAGTAAGGATGAGGTGGCCTGCACTTGCCCACAGTATTTACATGTATTTCTCCATTGGCTTTGCTTGAAAATACTCTTAATGCCTGGATGCCCTCAGTCCATATTCTCTGTCTCTCTCTCTGAGTCGTTGGGCACATTGAAATTCAAACTCCATTTGTGTCTGTCACTCTTCTCCAGCAGCAACAATAAGACAGAGAGTTAGAGTCCGGAGAGAGTTGCTTAGCACTCAATGAGCCTTTGGGCTCACCCATTCGCAGCCCACAGGATTATGGGTCCTGGGCTTGAAAACCCGGGTGCCTCCTGCTGTAGCAGTGATGGGCGGAGCAGGTTAGAGTGCGAGAAGGGGTGGGATGGTGAGTGGGGGACAGGGTGGCAGGGCTTTGTGTGCACCTCTTGGTGAGAGGCGGAGGTGGAGGTGGAAGCGATAGTGGCGGTGGTGGCAGTGGTGAGTGGCAGGAGGTGAAGGAGATTAGTGATGGTGAATGGGAGTAGAGGATTAGGTGGCTGGGCAGGGCCTTTCCTGGCTCTGCCTGTCTCCCTAACCTCCCTGGTCATGAAGGATGGGAGGATGGGAGGATAGAGGGAGAGGCAGATGCCCGATCAGGAGGAGCCCCATCCTTTTAACTGTTAATCAGCTGAAAATGTTGCATTTTCAATGAAAAAATAAATAAAGTGATATTTTTTATTAGTGTTGGATAAAAATGTTTGATTTCAGATTCCAGAAGACATTTTATGATTAAACATTGATCTATGAGAGCCTGTGGTTATGGTGCAAGCACATGATGGCTCCATGTTACTAAACAGTGGTAACAACCATAAAAAAATCAGGAGTAGTTTCAGGCCATTTTCAAGTGTAGTTGGTTGGTGCTCTTGCAGTTTGCACAGACAGTATGAACTCTAAGGAAGGTCAATTCTGGAATCAGGGTTTGTGTCCATGTGTATCCATACGACTCTTGTGTATGTCATGCGTGCATGTGTAGACCGAGTGTGAGTGTAGACGGAGGGGCGTTTGAGGGTATTTTTGTGCGGATAAACCGCTGTCCTGAATGAATGCAGATGTCTCTGGCTGGCTGTCCGCCTGTCCCCTGTGCACTGGCGACCTGTCACCTCTCTCTGTCACAGGAGAAGAGCCACTCTCAGTCGGCTAAAAGCCCCTTAATCTGAGCCCCTGCCATCCCATCCACTGTATCGTGAGGTGGCCTGCCCACAGCAAGCGCTTAGAAAGGCAACAGGGATGAACCTCTCTGTCACTCACGCACCTCTCAATGGACCCCCTCTTCACATTTCACACACACCGTACACACATATAGTTTTAGAAATCAAAGTGAAAAGTCCTCTCGGCTGCGGTGATGTGAATAGTGGTTATCAATGCATGTGCTGCATGAACACAACGGCTGTGCTGACATCATTAATGGGATTCATTCTCTCTCTTGAAGAGCACTAACTGGCTGCTGAGACACTGTGTGTAATAGCTGAAGGAGCAGTTCTAGCAGCATACACTTGGGTCTCGTTGGCACTTAATAGTTGTAAGTAGAAGACAATAAAGACCACTAAAATCTGTTGTGTGAGACCCGGATAGTGTGAGGAAATGTGTCACCGTGTGGACAGGTGTTCTGAACAAGTGACTTGTTTTGTGTCTTATATGAGAGCTGTGCTGCTGAGAAACACCTATCCTTCAATTATACCCTCTTTGATTGTAATTACAACTCACGCTCCCATGTGTAAGACCAGTAGTTGAGACAAGTAGTTGGTGATATCAGGGTAAGATAACTGCTGGGGGTGAGGATGAAAATAAATATGGAGGTGGGAGAATGGTTGTGCTGGATTTGAGCTAAGACCATGGCCAGTATATGATCTCATTCCTCCTCTTAGTGTAGTTTTTAACCATCATCATTATCTTCTCCTATTAACCAAATATTTTAGTAGCCAATTTATTTGTCACATCGACATAGTCATCCTAAATAGCAAAAATGCAGCTGAACTTTCTTGCTTGAAATCAAATATGTTATTACCTTTTATATCATATTATATTATTATTAAGTATGTGTGCATTTCTAAGACCCAAAGCCCATCAATGATTGTGGCAATCCTATTTTATAGTCATGTATAGTTTAAAACTTAACTTAGTTTTCTAACAATTTAATCAAGTCACCCATTATGAATTGAATTAGCACCAATCCTGGTGAGTAAACATCATATGCATTTAACCTGCAGACTTACCACAAAACACCCTGGCCTCTCACTTGCCACATGGCACTGTGTGTGTGCAGCCTCCCTCTATTAAAGACAGCTCAGTAATGCCTTCAGCTGTGTGTCTGTGTCTGCTTTTGTCTCTGCTGGTGTCTGTGAGGGAGATGGGCTCCAGCCAGTGTAACTGGAGCTTGATTGTGTCTTGGACAGAGGTGATGTTCATTCAAAACCCCCAAGACAAAGTGGGCTGAGAGTTACATCTCCTGCTCAGTTGATTGGTAATCCCTTTCTTTGGGTTAATCTGTTGTTTGTTGGTACTGGTTGAGGCTAGTGTGTGTCTGTTTGTGTGTGTGTGTTGGGGCGGGAGTGTTATTGACGTTCTAATCTCATGTGAGAAGAGCTAGGGGAGACAAGGCACATTCATAAAGAAAGAGTGTAAGATAGAGAAAGTGTGAGAGGATTCTCGTACATGAGTGCAGGGTCAGTCAAATCCCTCACTTTGTGTGGAAGCAGCTCCTCTCTCCCAGTTTAAGAGGATGAAAAAAAACTATACAAATTTCTGATTTCCCTCTCATTCCTTAGCACTGACAACCCCACCAGCACCACCACCTCCTCCTCCTCCTCCTCCCTCTTTCTCTGTCTGAGTTCCCAGCAGGGAGGGGAAGCTAGGTTAACTAACTGAACAAAGTCATAGTGAACTGCAGGAGGACAAAGGCAGGCGTGAGTGGGGGCTATGCCAATCGGAAGGTGTAGCCAGCAGCACAATACCAGGTGAAGGAGGCTCTCATCAGGGGTTCATCCAAGCAGGGCAAAGGTCACGGGCCTTATTAGATCTGAAGTGAATAGAAGGACTTATTTGATTGAAGAAGGGGGTTGGGAAAATGGAGGGATGAGGAAGGAGTTCACCTGTTTGAAAAGCTCAGAGGGGGGGCATGTTTCGCCCTCCATTATACACGACCTGTCGGGATGCAGACAAAAATCTGACTAGCTGATTGTGGGAGTCACAACACACACGTAACACACCCTGAGCTGAAGAAAGGGAAGCTGATTTGATCGAGAACACGCAGGGTGAACCCAGTAACACAATGACAAACGTCTAGACAGCCACAGATATAATAGAATTTATATGTAGGTGCGTTGACTCATCGGCGCGATATAAATGCGACTGCCTTGTAACACACATTTACACCATCTATCTTCAGCTGTTATGGCACTCTGAATGCTCTGAGGTAGACGTACACTGCAAGACTTTGGGAGCAAGGAAGCTGCAAAGTCGCTGTCAAAGCCATTATTTCTAAGACATTTCTGTTATTGAATGATTTTACAGAGGAAAGTAAAAGGACAAATGAGAAGAGAGGATGACATGAAGCAAAGTTTACTAGCTTGAATTAAATTCTCCACCAGAATGAGATATTTATGTGGTCTACCAAACATCTGCCTGTTAATTGACAACTCTATAAGCAATAAATGTGGTGAAAGCAGTGAAGTAACATTAGGAAAGGAGTGAGGGAATGTACAAGAGCTATTGACTCCACCCAGGTTAGGCATTCAAATCAAACGCACCTCGTCAACTGTCTACACAGCTCCCCAAGGCAAAAAAAAAGTGCTATTATTCACTTACACACACACTACTTAGCTATAGCTGCATACTCACAGTTACCCACAAATATACACTAACACAGTAAACCCCCTAGATTTACACACACACACACACACACAAAATGTGCCCCCTGCACTCTGCACAGATAGGAGTGAAAATGAGGGGACCCCTAAACAGCGTACAGGAAACAGAGGTGATGAATTCCGTGTGCGGGGCCACAGAGCCAGGCTCATAGATACCTTATCTAGGGGGATTGATAGGGGAAGGGCCTTCCTTTAAAACACACTACTGATTGTTTCCAAATGTCTTCCCAATGGGGAGGGTGAGAGAGAGGGAGAGACAGCGACTCGGGGGCAGAGCTTGCAAGCTTTTTATTGGTCCAGTCCGGGGAAACAGAGAGGGGAACAGCACCTCTGTCCTGGCTTTCCTGCCCCAAGTTGCCGCTAGTGCTTAACTACCAGTCAGATCACATTACCCAGGCAGTAAATCTAAGTACCAGTTAACGCAAATAATCAAGAGCTAATACTGCTCTACGAAACCACTTTCTCTGTGTCTGTGGTCAGAGCTATGCAAACAGGCACAAGCCAAGGCCCTCCGTCCTCTTAGCCTCTGCCAGACTCTCCCTCACTCTCTCACGGCTATTATAACCTACACACAGTCACAATCTCCATATACTTATGTATCCATGTCTCCCTTATGGAGTGTGTGTGTCGTGTGTTTGTGTTCAGTCACGTGTTTAAATCTCTCTTCTGTCTCTGTGCTGCAGTTCAAAGGGTAATGGGACAGTGCGGTCTAGACTGAGAGCTTATTACTGGGTTAAGCGCTAAAAAACGCAGGCCGGGCCACATTCAGCACAGTAACACCGTAGCCTTCTTCCAATTACTCCATATTGCTGCTCCAATTAGAGTGGAGCAGGTCCAAAACCAGAACTGAGAGCTGCCAGGTTCAGAGAGAGAGAAAGCAGAGGCCCCGGGTGGCAGTAATGAGGTCTTAACCCCGACTTTGCTCTATTATGTCATAATGCTTTAATTCGAGCCATATGATAGGCTGCTGTGCACTCTTATGTTATTGGAAAGTCAATATTTGTGAGCTGGCCCTGTCTGTTCACCTTGGATGTGGCCTGGGAGTAAGTGCAAAAAGCCAAAGATTTCTGAGGAGCAAATCATTGACAGAAGAGAAGACCACATCAGGTTGCTCAGGGTGGGAGTATGTTGCATACACTGCTCGCTAACACCAATTATTAAATGATAAGAGAAATAAAAATGTGCTGTCTACCGTGGCTGATATAAAGCACTGTAATAGCTTTAGCAGTAGTCTATGGAGAGGTGATAAACCTAGCACTCCCTTAGTACTACCAGTATTGGCAGTATTGCAATGCACTTAAGTCACACTACACAGCATCTGTGATATCTGCTTTACCAATGTAGAAAGCAAGATAGTGTATTTTCTTTAGTACTATCCTTAAATACAACATTTTATTTTTCATGTTTCTTTAAATTTCTACTCATGCACACTTCAGATTAATATTTCACATTTAAACTTATGATCAGTTTATAAAATATAATGCATTGTTTTGAATAAAGCTAAACTACCCAATGGAGGTGGATAAATTTAGCTCCACCTCAAATCCTGCTCGTACCTTAACATTTCAGTAATCATAATCAATAATAATATAATATATAAAAATATAATGCCTTTAAAGGGGCAGGCGGCATAGTGAATGCTTTATCTTTTTACATTGTGGTATAACTATATTTGCATAAGTTCTAAATACGTCTTCCCCCTCTTGCAGTTTACATTGTTCAGCGTCCTTGCCCACACACCTGAGACCAGCTGCTCATGATGCCATCACTTTGCAATCAAAAGCAGCTTTCTTTTTTTCTTTTCTTTTTTTCTTTTTTTTTGGCCTACTGTTGCACCAAGCACCAATTAAGTAACAGTGTATTTGTTAATAGTTTGTACAGTGCTTGAAGGTCACATTTTAAATTAGTGTGGCTCTTGTATTTAATGGGGTTAATTACCATGGTAATAACCCAGGACCACATCCTGGTCAATAATTGTTTTGTAATTGGTTTCAGGTTGCATAATAATGATACAGTCCATCAATTTGTGTCATTGCATAATTACAATAGGGGGTGTTTAATCATATTCAGAATAAACATGCATTCCTTTTAAATAATGAGAACTATGTGGTAGATGCTGTCTTTGCTCTACCTGCTTGTACAACCACAGAGTAACAAGATCAGAATAATATGTAACTTGAATGAAAGGAATTGAGTAATGGTACATATTGGCTACAAAACATTATAACTACTCTTCTACAAATGTTCTTTCAGTTGTCTTGATACTGCACTGTAGGCTACATATGCTGCAAATCAGGCTTCATTTGTGTTCTGCAGAGTTACATTTCTTGTTTACACTCAGAGTGACTCCAGGAATGTTATTCTAACTACATTACAGCAGCTTTTTGCAGGGTATCTTTTTCATACCCAGCATTGTTCATTGTTTGAAGACGTAAATTGAGCAATAAAAAGGGAATGCTTATTGGATATATTGGATTAGACATCAAGCGTACTGTATGCGCATGTGTTTTGTATTATGTTTTTCTAAACTTGAGCATGGGGCAGGGGATTGAGCTCTACACATGGCAGTCACCCTTAAATCCACAGATAAATGCAGCTCGCTCATCCGAAGATGGTGGGGAACAGATAGTGTTTCTCTCGTCGGTGAGAGAGGAGGGGGTGACTGGGATTTTAAAAAAAGAAAAGAGAGTTAAAACGTGGTTATGCTTAGCGACCGAGGGGGGGTAGTCTGTGAGCAGATAGGATAGGCAAAACTAGACAACTAGACAGGGTGAAAACAAGAGTGATAGATGAGGCAGAGGAAAAAGAAAGACAGATAAAGGGGAGAGAAGAGTACGACAGAGAGAGAAAATCAGTCAGAGTGAATGAAAGAGAGGCAGAATGAGCTGAGGAGGTGGAGAGAGAACTCGATGTCCTGTCTCTGGTACGTGCCGAGGGAGACAGATTTCCCGGTGGAGTGTTCCCAAGTGTCCCCCTGCAGTCTGTAATAGGATTTTCCAGGCTACAGCAGGTAGTCTGTGAGGGAACTTTGTTCGTGGGCGCTCACAGATAAGGGTTAATGCAGCCCAAAGGTTCCTCCACTAAACAGGGCGCTCTGGGAGCCTGTCGCTCCCTCCTCGTCGGCCTGCGTTGTCAGCACCAATCCGTCACAAAGGATTTCTTCCTGCAAAACTCAGTGGCCATTTCTGACATCTCCAACAAACTAATTGTTGTCTCCAGTCCTGGCAAGCCCTGTGAAGTCCTAACGAGTTAGCGTCTTCTGCACAGATGAGAAAAAGTCTTGCAAAATCAATTTCTCAGCCGAATTACGCTTTGTCATCAGCCCAGGAGAGGAGAGGAGAGGAGAGGATGCCAAGGCAGACTAGGCCAGAGTCTCTTAGAGCAGGGTTTGTGTCATCCGTATTCTCTACTCCAATTGTTCTCTTTCCCCAGGCTGTTTTATGACTGCTTCCCTTCCCTCCAAGCCACTTTATGACAGGCATTGTAATGTCTTTAGAGTTCTGGGCAGCCTCTGATTGGGCCATGCAGTGCTTCTCTCTGGCCCTGAGTGACAGTGGGACCGGGTCCAACCGCCACCCAGGACACAGAGCCATAAATCATCCTGCTGGCACCAGGCTCTACTTCCTGAACAGCTACCAGTTCCTGCAGGGGACAAAAAGGCCTTTGTGGGCTTTAGGCAGCAAGAACTTCTCTCTTTGAGGATTCTGAGGTTTACGAGCGATGCCGAGAAAGATTGTGGGGGAAAGAGAGAGAGAGAGTTTACACACATACTCTTTTTCTCTCTCTTATTAAGTAAGTTTAATAAGGCTATGACTAAGCTACGGCTAATAGCTACTGAATGTGAACACCTGTTGAACAGCAGGCCTTGATCAGATCAGCCACTGTTTGTTTATGCCCGTCACCATGGAAACTTCCCATTGACGTTACTTCACTAAGATAAAGTCATCAGCCTTCAGTTTCTGCAGGAGCCCAACTTGGCGATTTCATCACTGTTCATGTGAAGAATCAGACTGCCAGAGCTGCAGTGGCCCTCGCCAAAGGTGGCCTCCCTCCATCCCTCCCCTCCCTCCTTTACATTCCTCATTTCCACCAGTCTCCGTCCTCCCTGTGTGTTTGGATGGCTCCACCTCACTGTCAGACTGTGAGGGACGGCTGTTTTCCTTGCAGGCCAGATCAAGACAGGAGATTGGCCCCAGGGGGCCTGAGGATGTGAAGCTTCTGACACGTCCCGTAAATCTACGGTGTCCCATCTCCACTGCTCGATCTGCACACAGCAATGAGAACACCAATGAGGCGTGAGGATGAACATTCCTCAGGCCGTTCTCACACACAATAATACTTTGCTGCCCCTCTGAGCTGTCCACCTCAGCAAAAAGTCTGTCTTTCCATCCCCCTGGTGAAAAAAGTCTACAAACCCCACACTTTTAAACATAAAAGTTTTCACAGGAGGGCTGCTTGCTTCGTGTATGGCTTTGTGTTTTTGTTAAATGATGAATATGAAACAGTGTGTTATTCTAGTGTCTATGAGAGGCAGTTATAAACTGTCTTTGTTGATATACTTAATTCCCATAATCCTCTGCCATGTCTGTCTCAATCCAACAGCATGGTGCTGGCAGAGCTCTGCAAACATAAGCAGACTAACTCATACACACATATCCTTACACATCCTTACACACATCTAGACAACATATTACTCCCATGTGTGAAGCTGTGTGTGTTTGTGTTGGGGGGTTATTCGTTTTAGGCCTTTTTAACTCTTCTTGTATAAATGTAAAATTTTACTAAGAAAACAACTTTTTCTAGGACCACTAAATCAGAGTACTTCAAATGAAAATTCCTCTTAACACAAGTATCTGCTGTGAAATAATTTATTATCTGTTTTATGTTTCATCTTGTTAAATGCTTTCATGTGTGTGTTCTGATGCAATTTGAGGAACCCAGACAGACAGACAGTCATACAAATATATTAAGAGAAGGGGGAAATTGAGGTGAAGAGACCGATAAAAGAGCCAGACTAGTACAAGTTCACTGACCAACCAGCGAGCAAACAGCAGACAGACTGGGCCCCGGCCAGCCCATGTGGCCCCTTTTCTCCTCACCCAGCCAGCCACGTTAGCCACGTTAGCCAGATTTTTCACCCAAATGGAAATGCAGCCTGTCACTTCCACGCAGCCTCCAACCGCTCTGTCTGTCCAATCCGTCACAGCGCGCCGGCGGCCGCGCAAATAGGCCTGCCACTCTCACTGTCATCCAAGTAACGGATGTCCCATCGTTACCACAGGGTGGGACCAGGCAGCACTCAGGTCCACTTCCACTCCTCCTCATTTTTCCTCCATCCTTCTCCCTCCTCTTCCTCTCACCACCTCATCCCAGTGATGAGCCTTTTGGACCTCTCTAGGAGTTCAAGGTGTATGTGTGTTTGTGGGCGCTCTGTGCTCTGTGAGCACAGGCATGTGTGTATTTTTTTCTGTGTGCGATGAATGCTTCCCCCCCCATCTCCCACCCCATGCCCCAGTCTCCCATCAAGACTCAAAAGCAGTGGTATAATAGGAGCAGGGGTGGGGTGAAATAAATTGTGTCCTGGACTGGTAACCTAACAGCCATCATAAATAATGTAGACCTATTTGAAGGGGAAGATGGGGCATTAGAAGCTATTTACACTGCAGGAGCCATGCTATCGATCAGCATGGGACGTCCCATAGATAAGAATGGGATGATGTCATGGTTATTTATGGTGATTCCCGATGGTAAGGCTACAAAAGGGATTTCGGGGCGACAGCATCATCAGTTTTTTTGGGGTGCGGGGGGAGGTGTGGGGGGGGTATGATGCATTCTATCATCAGTGGAACAATCAGCAGGGTGGTTGTGGGAGGTGAGGTGCAGCAGGCGCATGCCTCTGACATACATATACCCACACACACATTCAAGCATGGACCCACACATACAGACATACATGGACATAGACAATTTTATCTGCACACACAAACATTAAACATGCATACAAACACCCACACAATGCAAAGATAAATGCCACCGGTGTGATTAGGGTCTATAAAGAGTGGTGAGAGGAGATGGCTGAGAGGAGATACAGTACATCTCTGTCTCCCTGCCCCACATTCAGCAGTGTAACATATATAGAGAGTGCAATAAAACACTGGGTCTCCACTGGTGTGCTGTGAAGTGAGCCAAAGGCCATATTCAATACGAGTCTGAGACAGAATTACCATTCAGGGATCACCGGTCGGGTCACATAAGTACATGAACCTCAGTTGTGTTAGATGAGAATTTAGGAACTGTGAGATATGGAGACTGGCTAAGGTGCACCTTGGGATTTGACTTGATGTCATACATACTGTAGAGGGAGACGAAATAATGGGAGGACATCTTGAAAAAGAACTCTGAGGTACCTTAATTACAAATCCAGCCGTTGGTCAGCCATCACAGAGGTCTGGCGGTCAGCACTGTGGCATGTGAATGTTTGAAACAACATGAGACGGCTCATAGAGCTGCACTGATGCCAAATCATCAGCTCAAACTACTGGTTTTTTATCAATTTTAAAACTATTTCATTATTTAAGGTGACAAAACATAATGGCTCTAATGGCACCTTATGCTAAAGTCAAACTTCAACAGTGAAGAGGAATAGTGGTCAAATCTACTGTAAACATGTAGGTGTATGAGGCACTGAGCTTTATGTTTGAATGGAAATTTTCCTAAATTTATTTATTCTTGTTGGTATGCCTGTGTTTATTTATTATGTTATACAGGCTTAATACTAAATAGAATTGAAAGTTCTGCATGTATTTTTCTATACAACAAGTATTAAACATGTTTGTTAGGCTGCAGCAACGATATTCTCTGATGTGCCGTATAGTGTGAAATATTCTTGATCCTTCTATATAAGATATGATTTCAAAATAATTGTTGCCATTTCAGTTATTAATAACAAAAACCCTACATTTTACACTGACCACATAGAAACACAAGTGGACTAGCAATTGTGTGCATACTTTTGCTTTTAATGGTGCTGTAATACCAATGTTGTGATGCAGCAAACACTCACACAGTACATCAACAAGCACACTTCACTCTGCCATAAGCTTTAAAAATGGTTAAAGAAAGGGAGAGCGAGAAGGGTAGAACTACAGAAAGAGAGACTCCCAGAGCTGAGGGAGGTGTGGTGGGGCAATGGAAAGAGGAGAACAGGAGGGGAGTAAAAGCTGGCACGACTCCACAGTGTTTTCTGTCGCTGGCCCCTCGGAGCAGGAACATTATTGTGAATATTAGTTCAGAACTTCTGGCACCCATCCAGACACCGGCCTCTGCCTGTGCAGGAGGGGGGTTAGCAGCAGGGTTCGAGCTCCATCATACACACACACACCACTACTGCCATTAACCACCACCACCCCACCACCCCCATCTCCTCAGCACACTCAAGACTAGAAAGGCTCCACAACAACAAGATGTGTGGAGCCTAAAGTCCTGCCCAGCCCTGATAACAAGTCCCAGCTTTTTAAAAATAAGCAAACACATGTGGCTGTTTGATGTCCCCCTTATCTCTGGTAACTTTAAATTCTCAGAGAGTTTCTCCAGTGAGATCAAATTCAGTAATTAATCTGTGAGCTTTTTTATGAATTATTATTGAGGAAAACTTTTGCTCAAACTCAAAAGCTCACTGTTGTGTCCGTGCACCAATGGAGTTTTCTGGCACACTTCTTTCATGCTGCTAATGAGAAAGTGGCAGTGAAGCCTGGAAAAGTCTGCTGAGCTCCGTAAGGACTTGTTTTGTTTAGAAACATTCAAGTTGTGTGGTTATTCTTGGATTACGGTGAGGACGTATATGGTGATTTGTGTGTGTTGTAATAGGGCTCAAAGCTATTCACGGTTGTCTTCTTGATTCTTGGGCATGAGGGCCAGAACAGACAAAGAAAAATAAAGTTTGTCCATCATTTTAAAATTGAATTATTTTATTTGTGTTTGAGTTTTATCAAAGGGGTGAAGACCTTGAGCTGACTAGGAAGGAAAATAATGGAGACACAAAATGACAGAGACTAAGAGGCATAATTATAACCAGGATGATTCTTCAGGAGATGCCGTTGAACAGGCAGATAGCAGGCTGGCACGGAGTTGAAATAACAGAGAAAACACAAAGAGAGAAAAAAAGTAGGAGTTGGGCGCAGTGGAAAGAACACCTCCCTTCCAGGGGAGGAGGAGGGTGCAGGATCTATTCAAGGGGAACAAGGAGACACAATGCAACAGGGTCAATGCTGGGTCAGCAAAGTCCATGAACTGCAGGGTACAAGTGGTGGCAGGCAGGAGTGAGACCGCAGAGGACCGACAGGTGAGCTGTTAGCATTAGCCATTAGCATTTTTAATGCCAGAGGAATGCGATGCAGAAAGGCGCTCATTCAAGGGCGCCAACATATATGAGTATAACTGCACTTAACAAAACCAATACAAAGTGTGTTTGTGCGCGTATGTGCTTGCACACACTTGTGTACTTAAGGGAGTGAGTTTTTGGAGTGAAGACATTCAAAGGTTTTGTTAAGGGCTTTTTGACAAAGCCATCACAGAGGTCATGTATCTATAAGTATCTCTTTGACCTTTCACCCATGACCTCCCCAGCCAGCCAGGACAACAAAGGGATGGCAGAGGCATTACCATGGAAACAATACCAGTGGGTCAGTGAGGGGACAGATGGTATATACATAGTGTATGTATTGCACAGTATTTTTACACTTAAATAATCATGTGAATGTGCACACACACCTGCATGCATAAATGAGTGTTTTCAGGTATAGACTGCATGCTTTTACTCCATTAACCATTTCTCCAGTGTCTAGTTGTTGCCGTTAGCAGTGCACTCATTATGAGAGGGCACATCGAGGTCCCAACTGCAGTTTTACCCTATAAAAAAAAACAAGCACCCCCCCTCATCACCAAACAAGCCCAATGAGGATGAGTCGACGGGCTCCCTAGGTCTCTATCCCAGCCTGCCTTGGGGGGAGGAAGGGGAGGAGGGAAGTCGGGGTTTTGTGTCTCACCCCCCTTTTGTTAGAGCACCCCCCCCACCCCCCCATAATAAATCTGGATCTGGTAAATAGCCCATGAATAAAGGGAGATTTTATCCTCAGTGGCACAGGGAAGATTTAGTGGGCAGAGGCAGCGTCGCCTCTCTTCTGAACAACTACAAAGTGGTCACTCAGCGAGCCTTAAGAGGCATAAAAAAGCCCGCGGTAGTTCATTAAATCTCCAGCATGAAGATGGGACTGCTGTGGCTGTGATTTACGGCAGTCAGGTGCATATATCGGGCGGTGGCACTCAGCCCCACCTCTCATTCTCTCTCTGTCCCAATGAGGAAATAACTAAGCATGCTGCGCTATTTATTGGCCGCATAGTTGGAGAGACACAGAGAGAGACAGGGACACTGGGAGGAAAGAGAAAGGGTTGGAACTAGAGAAAGGGAGGGCGGCAAGAATGGTGTTTTCCCAATCCTTGTTCCTTTTTGTCATGCTCTGAATAGGAGCAAGAAATGATACCTGCATCTTTCACAATGATCATGGGCCATTTTTAGTGTGGTTCCAGGTGGATGTGTTTGATCTCATCAAGAATCAATGGAGGGCACCGAGGGTAAAGGAGAGCCGGAGGTCAGTTCATGAGAGTTAAGCTAGTAACCCTAACTGGCTGTTCAGTTCAGGGGAGACGTGGAAATGTGGTTCTGGTTACTTGTGCTGCTTTCACTGTCATGATTTTAAATGGTTTTTAACAATCTATTTTAATGACTTTTGGTATTAAATATTTCTTGTAATAAAATACATTAACATCATGAAGGCTTTTTGCTATGTAATCACCCTTTGAATATGGACTAAACACTTCCTGGAAAAATTTTCACCCTAACTTATCACCATTACAATAATATCCCACACTGCATGTTATACACATATGCTCTCTAATCTTTGCCTCCTTCACTGACTTCACTCTGACCTTGCTGTAATCACTTCACCTCATTATTTTCCAGATTAAATAACAAGTCATACTCTGTCACCTTGAGGCATTTGCTGCTGAGCCACTTAAGACGGGGAACATTAAATATTTGTTTCCAGATTCTTCCGTGCTTTCAGTCAGTGATAGGGCCTTCACTTACTCAGCATTGCGTTTGTCCTGTTCAAACATTCACACTCAGATAGAAAGCGCAGTGTGTATCATCATAATCTAAGTCACAAAAGTTTTTTGTGCAGGCTGGGCACTGACAGTGCTTTCAGTCTCGCCCTGGAGATCACAATAAAATGCCATCTTATCATCTCTGAAAATTCCCTATCATAGTTTTTCCACATAGTTTTCTTGACAGCATATTTACTTCTACCAAGCAAACTTTTACTGTTTACACTCTCGCCCTTCTCTCATTCTTGCATTTGATTCAGAAGGTCATGTTCCTGTGGACAATCTGCAAAGCAAATCTGTTAATCTCTTCACTGAAGGACAGCATAAGGGCAGATAAATGCCATTTACCACGGGAGTACCGCAGTATGACTCCCGAAATAGGATGATTTAGACTTGTATTAATCAAATTCAGAAATGTCAAGTTTCCCTTCCCTTTATAGAGTTCCTCTCTTTTTCTCTGTCATTCCTCTTCTCCTCTCCTCCTCTCTTTACCCTTCATCCACCTCTCCTTCCCTCTCTGATGTCAGTATAAAGATGTAGGGCCCGATCAGTGGAAGCTGATGTCCTAATAGAGAAGTAATGAGAATAGATCTGCTGGCTGCCTGGTTGTCTGCGTGCCCCGGCGTGCCGCTGTGTTCAACCACTTATGAAAGACACGAGGGGGAGAGTGCGATGTGCCCTGGCCCTTAGCGCAAAGATAATATTCACTGTTTTATCCACCTCTGCCTGACAAATGACTGTCATTAATCAGCAGCCAGAAAGTCCGCCCTGTGTGTTTGTGTGTGTGTGTGTGTGTGTATGAGTGGTTAAAAAAAAATGGAGGATAGAGGTGAATACAGAGCATGTGCCTTTCTTGATATTTGTGCAAGGAAGAAATGCAAACATGCACACACTGACACATACACACCTTAAAGATCTTGCTACAGATAAAGATAAAGGACATTCTCTTATCGGTCCCTGGGTTTGTTGCCTCCTAGAAAGATTTAGTTCACCTTCAAGCTGTGTATTGTGATGTGCATAATACAATAGAATAGAACAGAATCTAAGAATTCAGAGGGAAAAAAAGAAAAATCGAGCATTTAGAGGGGTCTAGAGAAAGTGAAAGAGGGACAAGTGGAAGGATAAATAAATGTGGAGGTTAACAGGCACAAAGGGCCGGTGTGAGGGCCAGTTGTTGGCCCTCTCAGTAGATGAGGTGGCAAAGAGAGAGAGAGAGAGGGCCCCGAGAAGGGCCTTTGTGTGAATGAATACGTCTCACCCTCCAATGTTATGATGGTGAGTCATTAATCACAATCCTGACAAAATACACAGTGACCAAGAATCACACACTTGGCAGCCAAGCGTATACACAGGCACACACACAAATGTGCACACAAGCACATTCTACACAAGGACATACAAGCACCCGGCCCTAACTCATACAAAATGTGTGCGTCTGTGCACATGCTTGTGTGCGAGTTTGTATTGCTCTCTAATTCACCTGTCCTGCTTAGAGACATACTTCACATCTCCTGTGGACCACAGCAGTGATTGCCAGATAACAACTAGTACAAACATGAGGCAGAGTAAATACAAAGAGCTGCTAGAAAAGGCCCAAACTCTAGCTTAGAGGAAATGTGCTCATTCTGATTTATTTTCCATTTCTTTTTACCAAAATGGCAAAGACTTCTTTACGTTACTGCTATGAAACATCTCACCTATACAGAGTAACAAGCTACATAAAATTCTTTACTAAATCAAATTGCTGTAAGGGAGGTCTAAGTAGCTTGCTATGATAGGACTTGGCAGCCAAGAGCTGAGAGCTGTTGGCCTACAGCACTGGTATCCTACACAGAGGCTCCACTCTCTGAGTTGGCTCCTGGCCCTGGTCCTTCCCTCTGGCCTCAGTCTGGCCTCGGTCTGGGCCTGCTTGTCCCCGGCCCTGCCAAACCTCCACCACATCCCCTAGGAGCATCACTGCATCTCTGATCTGCGCCACTCTGCTCCACTTTGCCAAGTACACACTCCAGCTGCCCAACCAAATCCAGGCATGACCTGACAGGCACACTGCCCTGACTGTGAGCAGAGCCACCTCGCTAACACCAAACACAACCTTACCTCCCCCTGTGACCTTCTTTTTCTTCTTACATTTCAAGGCCTGATGCTCATATTTTTATTCATCTGTATCTAGCGCTCTTTTCTGTTTGACTGTGCTGCACACACATACATTTAATCCAGAGTCATTTGACACTGGCAGCCCTCTCATATGCGCTGATGCCAATAACAGAACAAATGACTTTATGTTGTGTTGCATGTTGTCATAGTGAACTCTCTTACACTCCTCATTTACAACTCTCTCAGACTCTTTTTTTTCTTAGTGTCCCAGTAAGTGAAGAGAGCTCTTTCATTTGCTTGTTTCCCAGCTGAGGCAAAGGTCCCACCTTTCCCATATTTCGTTTTCCTTTTTTTTCTTCCTTCCCTCCAGAAACAAAATTATCTGAATGAATGGTGCAAAATATTTTTTTGTCCCTCTTGTTTTAAATGAATCTTTTGTCATTGCTGTTGTGGGATTTTATCCTAGTTAAAGCATTCTTCAGTTCTCATACAACTCACTTATGCCATCATAGAGTCCGTGTGATTTTTTTCAGCTATTTGTGACTTATTCTAGGCTTGTTTAGTTTGTCTGCTGTACAGAGAATTCAGTCTGTCACTATTTTAGGATGTTTTCAGAACTTGCAGATGATGTTGTGTATGACAGTCGTAATTGTCTCTCATCTTAGTTTTGTTGGCCATAAATCAAACCCTGCATATCAGTTAGGCTCTAGCAAATCAGCTCCACTCCAGCCAGTGAAGTTGTTTTTGAAGCACCTCCCTCCTCTTTCTTTCTCCCTCTTTCCTGTCATCCTTTGAGATCACAGTAAGCCCGGAGTGGGTAAGCCCCGACAGGGATATGCCCACCAGGGAGCAGCCTGTTGCTGGAGCAGTGCCGTGGCAGCTAAGCTGTTTAGCTTTAGGAGACCGCTAAGTTACTGTGGTCACTCACAGGAGGGATTCCAGTCCCTGCTCACAGTGAAGCAGCATATAGAAGAGGCCATTCAAAGTGAGAGAGGAAGAAAGAGAGGGCAAATAGAGGTGGAGAAAGGGGAACATCAGCGATAAGTGGGAGCAGAATTTGAGAGGGATACTGCTCTATACAGCAGCAGTTTACTGTTGTGTATGAGCAGTGTGAACCGATGCGTAATGCAGTTCATCCTACGCTGACCCATACCTGGTGGTTTCCAGTGACCTGCCACTGTATGTGACTTTACGTCTGACTCTGTCTGCTGCTTCTCTAACCCCTCCACATAGTCTCTGTTTGCTGGGCTGACTGTCTACCTCTCACCTCTTGTTTTGTGAGCGCCATGTTTGTGTCCGTCTGTCAGCCAGTGTCCTGAGAAGAATGCGCGGCCTCCACATATGAGAGCATTTAACAAGGCTGTAGCCGTCGTGTTTAATAGTTCTGGTGATGATAATTGTGGGCTGTGTGATGGCTCGTTAAAGCCACTGCAGTAAGAGTGGATTTCAGGGCTGTAATTGCAGCTCGTTAGAATAATGCCAATCAGGAGCTTTGGCCCGGCTCAACGCCCATGTGGATTCACTGTGGCCCGGAGTTCCTGAGGGCCTTCATGCAGGCCCTCTGTTGTACAGCAGCAGCAGCATCTTCTATTAAACAAAACCATACACTAGACACATTTTATAAAGCATGATGTTTTGATTTTATTCTCTCATATGGACTTCATAAGAACCTTTTTTTTTGAGGTTTTAGTAATATTTAGTAGTATTTTCACTTGCTGTTTTTATTTCCCAGTTGTCAGGGGATTCTCAGAATTTTGCTTCATTCGCCCACTTAGCAAAATACTGTACCTCAATTTCTATTAACTCAAACAGTCAAAGAGGAGACTTTATATATTTGTTTGATTTACTCTCAGTTTGCTTTACTTAACAGTTTCAACTAAATGAAAAGCATGTATTCCTTTCATACTGAGACAAACAGACCACATTCTTTGATAGATTTAAATATCTTCAGCTCTAAAAAATGATGAAAATTGTTTCCTCGTTTATTGTCAAATAAAATTTGCATTTGGGCTGGCATTGTTTTGCCCAGTGTGTCATGCTTTAGAGTTTGAGTCAGAGCCAGGTTTAGCCAGGCCTGGAAGTGGAGGCTCTGATGTGGCCTCTGTCCCTGCGCGGGGGTGCACATAGCTGCACATGGCTAGTGTATAATTTAAGATTTCTGGTGAGCTAAATAGCACTCTAGCTCAATAGCCATCAATATGGCCGCTTGTAAAAATGTGTCTGGGACCAGTTGGAGGCTGGCTGGCTTGTTAGGTGCTGGGAATGTTTGAGGCAGGTGGTGGAGGGCCAAGGCCAAGGTCCATATGGATCTGATCACAGAACAGTAGTGGCAGCTTATGGGGTTTTCTTGCTTTATTCCAGCACATGGTGTCTCTCTAGTTCCGTCAGTCAGTAGCCCTGTTCCTGTGCATGTCTGGATGTGTCTTTTTGTCTGTCTTTTGTGTTATGTCTCACTGTGTGTCTGTCTGTCTGTCTGTCTGTCTGTCTGTCTGTTCTCTCCATGTTCTCATCATATAACTCTAAACTTTCCTTTTAGATACTTAACTTTCGGGTTTACTTTCTATTTAATGTCCATATCAAACTGTCATTTTGTCAGTTTCATTTGCGTTACGCAACTTTAATAAGTTGTTTTCAGACTTGTGTTTAATGTTGAGGAGTACATCTGCAGCTTCGTGGAGAAGCATCTAAAGTAAAGAATGAGATTGTCTTGCTTTCCAGACCGCCTGACTTTTAATCACAATGTCATGTTTTCAAATGAACTAAATGAATCCCTTCTCCCCTCTTTGTCTCTAACCTCAAATATTTACTGTTGGCGTTGTCTGTTGGCGGCGGGTGAGGGAGGGTTGGAGGAGCGCAGAACTCTGCAGTGTGCCTTGGCCAGAGAGGCAAAATGTGGGCCTAGCTCAGCCCAGCCCTGAGGCCCCGAGTGTGTAGCCGAGCTGCTTAATTGAGATCTCAACGTGACATTGAGCGCTTGTAAATTACAATGTGCTAGCCAGACAAGCTAGAGGAGCCTTCATCTCAGCAGCAACCCCACAAACATATGGTATGTGTGTTTGTGTGTGTGTCTGTGTGCGTCTTCCCGCTTGTCTGTCTGTGTAGTTGGCTGGTCTTGCTCCTGTAAGTGCTGTTTTTGCGTCATTATTACCTCTGTATTCCTTGATATGGATATAAAAAAGTTACTTAAATATCAGAGCCAGTTTGAGTTATTGCAGTCATTTCAGTTTCCGCCCTCTTTCTTAAACAACCAATCCACTCTTTTTAGCTACACTTCCCTCAGCAACGTCATCAAATCACTCCACCTTTTTTCTGGTGTGGCTCCTCCCCTTTACAGGCTGTTGTTACCACCCACTAGATGATTTCATATTAGCATGGCTTTGCAACTTTATAATTAACTGGGCAGGCTTGTATTACATGATTGAAGTGCATATCTGCGTTTAACCAGAGACTTGCAGAGATCACCAGGTGCAATCTTTAATGGAAGAAAATAACACAAAAATAAATAAACAAGGTAATGACAGACAGATTGAGGATGGTAATTATGAGTCGTCTTTAAGTTACTGCATTTTTGCATTGTACCTAGTGTTACAAAAACACACACACACACACTTTGACAAACTTACCTGGTTACAGGAGCAGTGCGCACACACACACACACACACTTACACACACAGGCACACATGCATGTATACAGACTTGTCAGTCAAGGAGTGTGACTGTTTATATTTAGAAGTTGTAATGAGTGTGATGTCATTTCTCCACGCTCTTGAGAACAATCTGGCAATCTGGATACTGTCAATCACTCTGTGCCTGTGGACGTTAGCAGACTGAGGTGAGTGCTTGTGCATGTGTGTGTCCGTAGAGAAAGAGGGGGGTAAGTTTGGAGAGTGTGTGTGTGTGTGTGTTAGTTTGGAGGTTTTGATGAGCAACTCTTTAACAAAGACCCAACATATGAGCTGCACATGGTTCCTTATTTGAGGAATGGGCTTCATCATTCTCACCTCATCACCGTAGCGACTGCGCTCTAGCACTCGCCTTAACACACACCCACACGTACCCACTCTCAAACACGCACACCCTCACACGTCCACACTGCACACATGTATATAGGTCTGCCCAGTCATTCATACACACAGCTGCTGCAGGCTCACAACACAGACACATTGGCTTACCAGCAAACACCCGCAGATGCCCCTCTCCCTCGACGACCGCTGGAAAAGATGGAAATTTGTTTACTTTTTACATTTTTCCCATGCTGTAGCAGACAGGAAATGAGTGAAGGAGTCTTAATGGGCCCTAATGACCCCACTGTATGTGTGAAAATGGTGTGATTTTTCTCTTTGTCTGAGAATTATTAAGTAACTCAGCACGGTAGGGAAAAGGGGGAAATTAGCGACGCTATTCATTTTGTCTGGCAATGATAAACTTTGCACGTGTGCATCTTTTGTTTGAAACACTCTCAAAGAACAGTGTCCCATTTAGTCTCAACCCATGCTCATTAGCATAATATAACAGTAATTACTGATGACTTTCCTAGAAGTTGCTTTGTGGAGCTGGGGGTAGGACAGAGGGAGGAAGACTGTCGGTGGGGCAGGCAAAGCCGGCAAGACAAGCAGGAGACTACAAAGTGACCAGCCAAGCGACCGCCACTGTGTCTGCGTCCTTGCTCTTTTTGTCAAGTGCATGTTAATGTATTAATGAAATGCAAAAGAGGAGGAGGGGGGGGGCATCCATATAAACGGCTAATTAAAATAATGAGGAAGGAAAAAGCATGTAGTGCAGTGTCACTATTGATTAATTCATTCATAAAGAACGGGCGGGCACAGCGGGCGTAGCCCCCTGACAGCCCCTCCACTTCACAGTGTTCCCAGAACTGCTCAAAGAAAAGGAGGCTGGCGGGAAACAGAGGCAGACAGACAGGTACATTGTACAGTACTCAACTGTCAATAAAGTGCTTTATTTACCTACCCAGTGAGGCCAAGAAACTAACAATGGATTTTGGACCTAATAGGTCAAAGATGTTGCAGGCATAGGTACCCAGATGATATGAGTCTGAAGTCAAATTTAAATAAGCACCAACAAACCACAGAACTTTTGGAAATATCTGTGTCTGATTACAGTGGACCTAATATTTTTCAGCATTTGTACTTTAGTCCCACAAACCTAGAATCAGGAGCAGTATCATACGCACGAGCAACATCCTTGAAACGCAAGCCAATTTTTGCAATTTTTTCCCTTTTGTTTTTCATTTGCTGCCTGGTGGGTGCACATATGTGCACTTATTTAACGTTCAAGCATTTCCATTACTGCCTTCCTCTTAAGGTGACTTTGAATGTCGAGCGTCTGTTTGAGTGATTTTTATCAGGTCATTTGTATGTATCCTCATTCTTTGAGTGCTCTTACACACAGATTAGATTCTGATTGCTCTCTCTGCGTTCCCTGCGTCATGTCCCTGCTCTGAACAATGTCGCACCTTACTTCCTTGTTTGACTCTCAAACATGTGAACGGCGCTAATGTTTTCTGCCCGTATCGGTTCACTTTGTTGTTATTTAATGCCTTTTCTCATGCTTCTCCAATAACAGTTTGTTGTGTATGGTTGTGCGGTGCATTTGGCATCACGCATGATATCTTCCTATGTATAAACTTTGTAAAGACACAGGAAACAGGTCTGTAGTCAGAAATCACTGTATATTTGAACACATATGGGCACAAGTCTACTCTTTTAGATTTGCAGTCTGAAATATTTCATATTTCCATTTCCTCCTCTGCACGTCTCATTCCCTGAATCTTTCTTTGTGTGTCAGTCTGTGTGCAGGCAGCAGCAGGGCAGCTTGAGTGCAGACAGACGTTCCCTGCTCCCTGCAGAATCAAGGCCCATCAATCATGTTAACATGTTAATTAGTGGGATTTATTTTATTCAGCAGAAATAACAGTGAGGATCCCATTACAGAGACTGGCCTGAGGGCAAACCGTGTGTGTGTGTGTGTGTGTAAATGTGTGTGTCCGCATGTGTATATGTGAAGGTGTGAATGTATGAGTCGGGGGGAGGTCCTCTGGGGAAGACCCCCTTCTCTTCCTGTGTAACACCCAATCTCTCTCAATGGTTCACTGTGAGAAATAACGATAAAGCTGTAATCAATCAATTTTTTAGAAAATCAAACATCATGTATTGTGATTTGTGCGGTCATTACACAACATACTACAGCACATTTCCAATACGTCAAGCTCACTGATCCACTGATAAAAAGCTGAACGGAAATGCAAATCGGCGGCTCCATTTTATTGAGCGAAGTGTTAGCAGCAACATTCGTATGTGTGAAGTGGAGGCCAACAACTAAAGATTTACACTCCACTGCTCACTTTCAGAGTCCAAATAAGATTAGGAAATAATACCTGGCGTTCGAGTTACCCCACCTGACAGTCTATGATAGGTTTCGTGTTGCATGAATAGCAGAGTCAGGGACTGTATTACAGCCTGGCTGAGATGCATAAACTGGCTGTGCATTTGCTTGTGCTTGTTCTCTGTGTCTATACAGGGGTGAAGGTGATGCCAGTAAATGTCATATTATGTTGATAGAAGGATAAGTACCTGTAGACATAGACGTGCAGGCTGTCTGTGTGTGTGTGTTTTATGGTCATGGATAATCAACTAGGAGAGCTCATCGTCTTGTTTTTTCTCACCTGTGTGCTGCTCATCTGTTCACTGAATTGACAAAAGTACTGAGTAAATATACTGTAGATTAAACCTCTTAGCACTGATTTTACAATGGGGCAATTTAGATAAGGAGAAGCAGGTGACTCATAGAGGCACAGTTAAGGTGTGAGACAATCTAGATGTACATTATACGAAAGGAGCTGCAGCTCCCTCATAGTTTTTATTTTCAATGTTCTTCTCTTCCTCGATCAGCATTCTGACAAATTAAAGACACATACACAACTCAGATAGTGTACAAAATAAAATAGTTTTGCATGTAAGCACATGTATTTTTTTATATATATATTTATGCGTCACACTTAATTCAGATTGTCCAAAGCTGATTTTCAAAGTGCTCTGTTACATAAAGTCTTTTGACTGACTGGGTTTAATGTAATAATGAGGTTAGAAATATATTTTGAAGCAAATAGCAAGTGACTGTTAACTGTTACTCCAGGGATAAATTAGTTTTAGTTTGTTTCTGCTTTAGCAGATAAGACAGATAAACAGGAAAGCTGAGAGTATGAGGCCAGTCAAAATGTGTTAAAACATGTTACACAGCTGTTGAAGACACCAGGATACCTCTTAACAGCCTTTTTTCCCTTCATTTAGATATATGACTATGTGCTTTTTTTCAATCAGTGCTCCATCAGTGAGGCAGGGCGTGTGCCACTGACACATAAAAAGGAAGGTGAGAGGCAGGAGAGGGAAACAGGAGCTGGGAATCTGATCCACCTTGTCTTTATCTGGCTCAGTAAAACAACACCATGCTCCATAGCAATTCAGCCGGCTGCGGACATGCACGTGTGTGCTTCTGTGTGTTCCTAGTGAGAGCGTGTACGAGCGTAAAAGTGTTTCCCCATATGTATATTTCCATACTTGCCTGTGTTCATTTATGGGCATGAAAGTGTGGCTATATAAACAGTTCTGCTTGTTGCCATTTTTGTTTTCATGCCTAAGTATTTTTGTGTGAGTGTGTGCCTTTGTGTATGTATATGTGTGTGAGAGGCTGTTTGATTGTTTCACCACCTGTGCCCGCCATGTCCACAGATTAGTGCCTCCCACCCTGACACTCAAATCAAACACAGCTCAAGTTTCTCAGCTGTCTTTTGTGTCGAGCGTGTTAAGCGATTTTTAAAGTGGCCCTATCCGGTTTCTCCTCCGGGCTGAGGGGGCAAACTCTCACTCCCTCTCTCTATCACTAACTTTCTCAGAGAATTTTTTTTTTCCTTTCCTTTGGTCAATTCCAGCTTCTCTTTCCCTTTTTCTCTAAATGTGAAGAATTTAAATTGTGAAATGGTGAAGAAAAAACAGAGATTGTGACAAATTAACAGAGATTTGTCCAGAATTTAAGAATGAATTCCAATTAAAAGTGGCTTTATTGAGAGCTTCAAAGGGCCCAAGGCGATACATTTGCCTGTCTGTCTTCTGACCTGTTCATTCCACAGATGAGTGGAGAGCTCATATCTCACTCCTCATTCAGCATTTTACTGGCATCCTATTTGCATAGCTGAGAACGGTGGACGGGGACAGGGGGATGTGTATGGGGTGGCTAACGAAGTGGCCTGGAGAGTGCATGGATGGATACTTGCCAAGCAACCCCCTCCTTGCACCCACCGCTTACTCCCAGCCACCACCACCCCCAACCCGCAGCACATCGATGAGTGCACCCACTCTAAAAGCTCACAAATTTTGCTCCCTGCGACAATGGTTAGGTCAGCCTAGATAAAGAACGTCCATTAGAGGCAATCGAGCCAGGGGACAGAGAGACAGAGACAGACAGGAGGGCAGAAAAGGAGGGGAAGGAGTGGGAGGGCTTTGACAAATACCAAAGGTGACCATAACTCTGCTTGTCTTCCTGAGAAATTTTTGCTTTTTTTTTTCTTAGAGCCCGATAAGTGTGTTTGAGTCAAATGGGTTTTAATTAGCAGTTCCTAAGTGGCGACACTCATTAGGAAGCTCATTAGCATATTGCCTGGGTGTTTTCATGGGGATGACGGTGTCGCTCTCTGGGGCTCGCTCTGTCTTTTTTACCACAGCGGTAGGGTGGGTGTTTATGTAGGAGAGAGTAAATAAGAGATGGAGAGAAAGATAGACAAAGAGAGAAAAAAATCTGACACTTCTTCAAACCGCATTGCACTTGCAACTCATGTCTACCTTTTTATTCCTGTCCCCCATGTTTGTTCTGTCACAATCCTTTCTCCTCTTCTTTTTTTTCTTCTTCTATTTCTGCCATCCCTCCTTCCTTCATCCCTCTCTCCCTCTCTTTAAGTGGTTAGCTTGTGGTTATGTGGTGATGGAAGTTGATGGCTGGCGGTCGGTGACTGTTCTGTAGGGGCCTTGGAGGAATCCATCTGTGACCGAGTGCTTGTGGTTTGGTCTGACGGTGCAGGCCGGCCTGCTGCGGTGTCATTACGGGAGCGGAGCTCGAGATGAAAACAGGGGGACGGGGTCATCATAAGACATCAGCCCAGGTCCTCATGGCTACTGTAATTTTGATGTAACACCATGTGCTGAAGAATTTGCCTGGAAATGATGTGGTATCAATTTTCTGATATCAATGATGACCAAAAAGGAAACAAAGTTCATGGTCAAAAGTTATAAAAATTAGTTTAATTCTGCACACTCACCCAAAATTCACCAAAGAAGCAAATATATTTTGCATACACTTTTTCATTCCTTCATTTCTTATCTGCTTCATTTTGTTTTGTTGATAGTATACAAGTGAGCATAGGTTTTTCAGTGGATTTTTCTCAACACATGCCTTACATTTTGCATACCATTTCAAGTTAAAATAGAATAGTACAACTAAATATCTTAGAAGAAGAATCAAAGTAAAACTTGGGATGCTTTTCTTGGTTGTAATTTAGTGTCCATGTATTGATGGAGTTTCCTGTGGTCCCCTAGTGGTCATGTTTTCATTAAATGAGCTGTGAGGTCAGTGACCTCGCCTTGACAAAAGCTCTGACCTCATTCTCAGGCTAATGGCCAATAGTATCGACAGATGTATCAGCACATGTCGATACGTTTAACAGAAACATTACAGTTTGGACATAAAGATATACACCAAGGCCGAGAGGAGGCTCTCAACACAATCCCACTGTCAAATGTAAGTGCTCACACATCCTATGAACATTTTTCGCCTCACACTACATTCATGTATAAACCCCCCCATGCCCATCCTCTCTCTGACTCACTCCTGCACACACATAAATACACAAAGTAAGTAAGTAATACCAGAGGAATATATTTGTTGTGACTTGAATTGCGTATGTGAGTACTGTGAGAGATCAATAGCTCTATATAGAATGGCGGGGGATGTCAATGCCATAGCGACAAGGACTGAGTAATGAGAAAGGGGTCTAATGGCAAAGAGGGGGGGTGGCAGAGTGTGTTCCCCTTCCTATCACCCATACCTTATCCCCTGCCTCCTTCTTTTCTTCCTAAGAAATGTCCTTTAACCACTCAATCCCTCGATCCTTACTTCCTACTGTCCCGGCCGTCGTCCTCTCCTCCCTTCCTTGTACCTTCTTGCATCCCTTTCCTCCCCTCCTTCTGTCCCTCCCTTCATACTGACATCACTCCTCTCCCTGTGTGGTAATGTGTAATGTTCTAAAGTTGGCCCGGTCCTCGGCAGACTGCTGCCGATACAGACTGATGAGCTATAAATCTGTCTGCAGTGACTAGTTACCTCATAGGGGTCAGACAGACAGAAAGACAGACATGAGAGGAGATTGAGTGAGCAAGTGTATTTGTGTTAGCCGTGTGTGGATATACCGCAGAGGTAGAACCGTCTGACTTACCAAGCCTTATTAATACAGCGATGACTGATAACGCTCACTTTCAATCCATCTAGCTCCCAGTTTAAATATTAAGCCATAACCAAAAGCCAGGGCGGTGACCCGAGCTTTTCCAAGGATCTGTTGTCAAGCCTGTTTGAATGGGAAACACTTGATAAAACGCTCATAGTCCTTTTGACTAATCCCACAGGAATGTGTGTTTGTATGTGTGTGGGTGTGCATGTTTTCTCTCGCTCCTTTGTCACCTGCTTCCGCAGAATAAGATTTCTCAACATCGTTAACTCAAGCATATTGTTTTTTAGGTCAAACCAACATTACCATACCAATTAATGTGAATCTAATCTGTAAGATAGTCAGGTGATATGCAGTTCATAATTAAACTTTTACATTACTTTATGACAGGATCACAAGAATATGGAAATGATGAGTGAATTCTTAAATTTGTTGGCTGCTATCTCTTGATAAATTTAATTGTTAAAACTCAAATTGAATGGCATTGTAAAGTAGATACCTTTATTTGGACTCCTGTTTAAAAAATGTCAGGCTCTGGTAGCTCACCACTGGTGTTTGTTTTAATGACACAAGATAGGTTAAGTGATATATCAATCAACCAAGGCATATTGGATGGATTAATCAATAATCCTGTCCTCTGAACCGTTACTCATATTCATTACAATTCGCAATTTTAAAATATCTCTTGATTGACACATCTTTGGACTGTGGGAGGAAAGTGGAGCACCCGGAGGAAAACCCCTGTGAAAGTGAGGAGAGCGTCCAAACTCCACACAGAGAGGGCCAGCATTCAAATTATGTGCAATTGTGGATTGACCCATATGGAAGATTTCCCTAAGCAGCTCTGCAAATTCACAAGAAGGTGCAGATACGTGCAAAACGCGCAACATATTTCAGCAACTTGTTGACAGTGGTGCTCATTATATTTGGCTCCCAGCTCTTCATTTCAAAACGTTATAGATTTACTTTTTGTTGACAGAAGGGAGGTGGTGATGAGGACTATGAGCAGACAGTTTGACCTTGGCACTCTGACTCTGGATTTGCTCCGGTGAGCCCAGAGAATGGCCCGAAGCTGCTCCCACAAAGTGTTCACCACATGTCAGTTAGACGGCCCAGGATTCTGCATTAATCTGTGCTTTTATCAGATCTTCATTTATATTCAACAATCCTCCTGCTTATTCTGCTAATATTTGGTGTGTGGGCACTTGTCTGCACAAGTGTTTTCATGTGTGTATATTGCTCTACATTCAGGGTTAGAGGGTCGATGCCAGGATTGTGCATGGAGGCACAACAGCATGAGAACAACAGCATCGGGTGGAAGAAGATGGCACTATACTCTTAAACCTTAAACCTTCATTGCAAAATCCTACAACTTCTTGTTAACTCACACCTTCAAACATTGTTATTAGGTGGTGATTAATTGTCTCACAGTGTTCATAAACTTGGCCCATTTTTTTTTACGTTAAAGTTGAGTCACTTTCAATATAAGACACTTTTCAAATTCAGTAAAAAGGGTGCAGAGCAGTACAGCTACAGCTGTTGCAAAAAAAGAATGGTGTGTGTGATTCTGGCCTACAATAGCTACCAAAGAATATCATATTTCATTACTTTGTAAGCAAATGCAACAGTAAGGCCAGACCAATGCAAAATCATAGCCTGTGTATTAATAACCGTTTGAAACCTTGCAGTAAAGTGACAATGCACGAGGAGCGCCTGTCTCAGGGAATGCAGTCTTGCACGAGACTTGCGGGTTAGAAGCATGTCTGGACTGTGAGAGCATGCTGTTCCACTCAGCACAGACAAGCCCCTCTTCACCCAGTGTGTCTCCATGTCTGTTTCTTTTTCAAATTGCATTAATATTAACACATGATAATCAAGGTCCAGAGACAGACAGAGAGGCCTTTTCTCTCTCTCTCTCTCTCTCTCTCTCTCTCACACTCACTCTTTCCCTCTGTATGTCTCTGTCTCTCTCTTCCTGTGACAATCTAAACCTGATTCCACGGGTCACGGAGTAAGGAAGAGGGTGATGGTGGTAGTGATGTGTGTACGTGTGTGTCAGTGTGTCAGTGTCCAGATATGTGTGTCTGTGCATGTGTGATTTGGAGGGGATCAAAAGTCAGGACAGGAGGGGAAGGAGGGAGGGAGGAGAGGAGGGGAGTTAGGGTAGGGACGTGCCAAGCCAGGAGTCAATCGTCGGGGGTTGGGGTTGGAGTGGGGGGGGGCACGGGTCATTAATTTGCTGTCCTTTGTTTTGTCAGTTTGTTTTCATGAGGCCCTGGTCGGGCTGAAAGTAAAAGCAGTCAGCCTGAAAATTGTCTGCCTGCTCTGCAGCATGTTCTCCCCTCAGGGCTGACCAAGCCACCCCTGGGATGAGGAGGGGGGTGGGAGGTGCTGGGACAAGGAAGAAGGTGGAGAGGGTGGGAAGGGGGGGGGGGGCACAGGGGTCGACCCCACTTCCCTCTCACACCAGCCACTTCGGCCAAGATTGATCACAGATTACAGATAGCAATCCTGCCCACTCCAGCGACTCCTCCGTCTCTCACTTTGCCGCTCATGTCTCTGCTTTACTTTGCCTTTAGACAGGCGATTGGCTTGAGATAAGACCTCAACCCACCAATTAATATCAGGAAATGAGTGCAAGCAGTAAAGCACTAATCAATGCACACTCATGAACACACAAAGTTCTTTTGCTCACTCAGCCAAGGAAACAGTGCTTTTAGCTGTCTTTGTACTGCAAAGTCTTCATCTCATAGATTTTTTAGGACTTGAGAAAATGTTGCTTTTTATGATGCATTTGTGACACTAATTAGGACAAGTAGGACAATACAGTTTTATCTCATTCATTTGATATTAGACTCACTTTGTCAGTTTTTGATACATAAATTTATCTTTGTATACTACATTAGTTTTGCATGTTTGAAATCGAATGTACATGAATGCATCAATTTCCATCAACATTATCTCAAACATTTCTCTTCATATTGGCTCAAACAGACCGGAGATCAGATTAGCACCCTGGTACCTCTGCAGCAGCAGTACCTACAAACCACATATTGCACCATACAGTATAATGCATCATTAAAACCAACAACATAATCACTGCATTTGTGAAAACATATGTGAAAAGAAATACCACATGCACTTAAGTATCCTAGTCTTGATGAAGAAAGAAAGTTCAGTTCTGCCACTTGCATTGATAAATGCAAATATACAGTTTTTGACAAAGCAAAAGTGTTGAAGTGCTTAATTTGTTTGTTACAGTAATTTAAAATCAAATGCGGCTCTGTGTGTGCGCGCTTTTGGGTGTGTGTGTGAGAGAGTGAGTGAGTGACTGGCCCACTGCACACTGAACCAATAAAACTGAAAATCTGTAGTAAAACACTTTTCTTCTCTGGTTACACCCCCCATGGTTTTCTGCTGCGTGCTGGAATGCCCACCTCTGCACCCCAGGGTCCACCTAGGTTTCCCACAATGCATCGCTCGGTGGGGCCAAATCCCCCGACACTCCGTCAGGGTAAAAGAGAGAGAGGGAGAAGTTGAGAGGAGAGAGGAGAGAAGAGGTCAGGAGTAAAAGAGGGAGCGAAGGAGGTGAGACAGAAGCAGAAAGAATGAGATGGAGAGATTTAGAAGGTGTTGGCACCGCTCACGTTCTGCCAAAGTGGGACTGAAGGTCGTGGGGCAGGTACACTCAACGGGGTAGTAAGTGTGTGGATGATGAGGATGGAGGAGGGGAGCCAGGATCGGTCGACGAAAGTTTGGGCAAATGTGACTCTCAGATGTCACCTTTCCAACCACACACACACACAACTAGTACAACCCGCAAACCCACATTAGTCTGAAAGTGAGTCAGTGACTACAGAACTATGAAGTGTGTGTAGAAGAGCAGCATGCACACATGCGTGTACTGTACGTGTGTGGTAAGTGTGTGTTTGAAACGCCTCAAGGCTCAGGTTTGAAGGACTTGTTTAATTCAGCCTCATGGCTACAGAAGCTACAGTGTGTAAAAGTAAGCCGGGGGGTTAGCAGATTGTGGATGGAGGATATTAAGAGGAAGAGGGGCGGGTGCAGAGGGGCATATTTCACTGAGGCACCCCTGCTGAGTGCTGTGTACCCACATTGTTATGAGTGCACAGATCTTTTAGGCCTGTAAAAATACCAGTGCTCCACTCAGCAGCAGCGTACAAAGGAGAGCCCTCGCGCTTTGTTACCGTCTCTTAAAAACGCCAAGTGACATCAGCCTCCCTTCCTTCTCTCTCCCCTCACTCTCTCTTCGGTTTCCCCCTCCCCACACTTCTCCTTCCCTCTCTCACCCCTCTCTCTCTCTTTCTCTCTCTCGGTTTCTATCTCTTTTAAAGTGTGTGTAATGGTGTTGTAACTTCTCTGTCTGTCTGTGCTCCGGGAGGCCCAGTGCAGCCAGATGACTATGAGCCGACTAAAGTTTCACAACATGTAATTAGGGCCTAAGTAGCGAGGTCAGTGCTGCCTGCCCCTGCAGCCGGCCCTCTCACCCCTCCTGCCCTGTCCTGCTGCAGCTATCTCTCTCTCTCTCTCTCTCTCTCTCTCTCTCCCTCTCCCTCTCCCTCTCCCTCTCCCTCCCTCTCTTTCCCTCCCCTCTCAATCTTTCCTTTCCATTCACTTTTTAATTATGCCTCCTTTTTTCTTCCCTGCTCCTTCTTCTCCTCCTCTCCATGCCTCTTTCTGTCAGATCATTTTCTCCTTCCTTCCCCTTTTCCCTCCTTCTTCCTCCCCTCAAATGAGGCACCCCACTCCAGCTGTTTCACATATCCACACCATCTCATTTAGATAAAGCCTGCCATCTTCCAAAAAAGAATGGAAATGATGTGACAGCCTCTTTATAGAAACTTTTAATTTAATTGTAGTTTCTTCTCTTATAAATGGTTAATTGAAATGCCGGAGGGTTGCCTGGCTTGAAAGTCAATAAAAAGTCCTCAGAATAGAAGTTTATAGGGGTTGTCTATGTACATAATTAAACCCTTCAGGCGCTTTAGAAAAAAAAAATCTGTAAAATAAATGGTTATGCAAGACCAGCCTGCTGAGAGAGGGGAGCGAGAGAGACGGAGGGAGACAGATAAAGAGAGAACAAGAGACAGAGGCTATTAGGACAGTGGAGCACACAAATCAGTGGCCCTACCGACACCTCAGGGATGCCTTCACGGTGGCTGACAAGAGCAATACTCCACAGCGCTCTGCCTCCCCGAAAAAACAACAAGGGAGGAAGGAGAAAGCACCCATTGACATTTTTTAAGCAAAGGATGAAAAAAAAAACTTGAAGAGGGGGCCTTTTTTTTTGAGACGTTGCTTTTGAAATCTAGTTACAGTTGTTGGCTTTATTTGGTGAGTTAGTTCATATTTTATTAAGTCAGAATGTAATATATAAGAATGTACACTAAGTGCAAAAAATGCCCCTTAGCATGCTGTCACATGCAGTAATTTTTGTCTGACTTGTTGCTGAAAGTGTGGATCTCCAAGGTTAATTGGTTGAAACAGTGTACACTACCAAGGCAGTGGGGTACAGAGAGTGGTTTAGGGTTATACACACACACATATACACATCTAAAAACACAACTTATAGTTTTATGGTTATAGCATACTTCAGGGAACAAGGGAACCCGTGAAGACACTGCTGGGCTGTTAGGCCGACACAGGGAGGTCCTGACGATCACAACTTTGTTTGCGTGTGCTCACAAGCCTATATTTCATTCCACATGGGTTTTATGACTTCTTCGTGTGTCTCTTTTAATGACACACATAGATCCACCACATGTATTTTATACCCACACATCTGTCTGTTTTTTATGCTACTGTCGACCATGTGTATTTTTGCACACATGCAATATGCAAATGTATCTTTTTTGGACATGCATGTGCGTGGGGGGGGGGGGGGGGGTTAGTGGTTGCACATCTGTATGTGTGTTCTCCTTACACATCTGTTTGTGTGTGTGTGTGAGTCTTGTGTCGGCTGCACTGGCCAGAGAGGTGGCCCGGCTTTTCCTGACTGATGATAAATGACAGCGCCAGGAGCAGATAACCCTCCAGGAGTTTTCGCTCTGGAGAACAGCGGTGGAGAACATTCTGAAACTCCCCGCTGACCTGACACACACTGCAGCCTCTGTCCTGTTTGTTTTCTCTGCCTGGCTCTCTCTCTCTCTCCCTCTCCTTCTCTCTTTCTAACATCTCCGCAATTGCTCCCTCTCTCTCTCCCCCTCTCTCTGCTCTGGTCAGTGATAGAGGAAGGGCCCAGAGCGACCTGCTCACTGTGGGCAGCACACCGTTCTTGGCGCCAGCCAGTCGCAGGAGCCCCCCTCGCTAGAGATTTGGGGCGGGGGGGTTGCTTCTGCTGCCTCTCTTTCGCCACTGTCTTGTACAGAGGGGAGAGGAAAAACCTAAAAAGAGGGGCTGATCTGTTATCAGGTTGAGGTGGCGTGGGTCTTGCCAGAGCTCCTGTCGTCCGGCTGTACATTGGGGTCTTTGTTCAGAGATGTGCCATTTGGGTGTGTGTGTACGGTTACAGCAGATTGGTGTTTTTTTTATTGGAAGACGTGGGCGGATGAGTGGATGCATGCACAGTAGCCTGAAGCTGGAGACCAACAACGATCCCATCGCTTGTTAAATCAAATGCTTAAATACATCTATTGGGGAATGAGGAGGAGTGTGGAGGGCTGCAGGCCGGGTCATAAAGGAGGGTTGAAGAGTGGGAGATGGATGAGAGGAGGGGGAAGAAGAGGAGGAAGAGGAGGGGAGGTGGGCTGCTTTTACAGCCGGGCAGCAGCAGCAGGCTCTGTTTAATATGAAGTAAAGAACAGATCCAACTGCGTCATTAACTCTCAATTACAGCCATGAGGCTAGCAGGCCGGGCTGAGCTGAGCTGGGCACTGTGTAATGTGTGTGTGTGTGTGAGTGTGTGAGTGTGTGCAGGGACAGTTAGAAGCACACAAGTGCATTGTGATGGAGAACATACTGCCTGGATTGGTGTTAAATCTGAATACACACAGACATAGCAAGTATATTAAATTCTGCTTTATGTGTGTTTGTGCACAGTAAATATGTGCCATGTTTGTGTGTATAAATGCTTTTAAATATATGACGCCATATTTTTTAATGTTCTCTTGATGTTACAGCTGTGGTTGGTTATATAAATTATCAAGCAGGAGAGGCAAGTTCTTCGTAAAGCATTCTGCACTACTTTAAAATCTCAGAAATCTCACATTTTACTCAGTACAATCCAATATTTCCAGAGGCAAATTAGATGTGCTACAGCTAACAACTCTATCAGAATTAATTGGAAAATTTAAGAGTTACATTTCAGACTTTTAAAATTGCCATTAAGCTCTGCAACTGTCAGCCGGGCTACTGGCAGAAGACAGAAGTCACAGGAAGTGCTGAGTGTATGAGGAGACAATTGTAAAATCTATAAATCTGAGACAGCCTGAATAAAGTGGAAATGGATTTCCCACACGCAATAAAGGCAAATGCGAGAGGGGAGAAACACAGCTGTAACCTGTTAGGATCATTTTGCTTAATTAAATGTTTCTATTAAAACAAAAAGCAGATTATGTTTCCTCGGAAAGGCTGTCATTTAAAAAGCTGAAGCAGAAACGCTCACACTTAACTACTCATTTCTCTCTCTCTCTCTATCGCTGTGTCTCTCTCTGCCCTTCTTTCCTTCCTCTGCCTTCCCTTTCTTGTAGATGAGTAAATGTTATAAAACTAGCTGATCCAGATGAGGCCCATTGCCCACATGGGACTGAGATATGTGTCTGTGTGTGTGTTTGGTTTTATATAGAGACTTTTCCACTTTGCAATAAACTCAGTGACAGCATGTCCAGATCTACAGACGCAAACAGCCACCAGTGAGAGTTACTTTCTCATTTATTAGAGGAGCACAGAAGGGGCCTCATCTTAGCTTCTGATTAAATGCTTTTTCAGGTTTTTGTTGTTTTTGAAAGCTGCGTGCTGATAGACAGGTACATGGACAGACAGATAGCCGGTCAGATAAGCAGATACATAAATAGACAAAATGACAGGAAAGACATTTACAGAACAGATAAACAAGATAAATACACAGACAGACCAATTTGTTGGGATTTCAAAACAGTTGCTCATCAAGGGTATTTTTGGATTATCTTTGCATGTACTGTAAACCATCTAATTCAGCCAAGGATAGATGTATACACTACAAAGTGGATTTTAAAAGTCTTTCCTGAACTGTCTGGTCTTTGGGATGCCACAATGACAGTCTTGTTTTATTGGTTTTCTTTGAGGACATTCACATTCGGACTGGCTCTCTGTCAGTGTTTTGGGTTACACGGAGTTCTTCTTGGCACCCAAAAGAGAGGTTGGACCTGACTCACATTATGCTCTCCTCTGGCGTGCCAGGAAGGGTTACAACGCGGGCAGTTTTTGGCTTGGCAGAGCGCAGCTTGGCTTGGCGCTGCTCAGATTGGCGTTTCCATCAATACTGAATTTTAATGAATGGCAGCTACATGAGCAGTGCTCATCAGTGGCTACAGTGATGATGATCTTTGAGCAGATGAAAAAGTCCACAGGAAAAACTGCTCATAGTTTGATACTGACTCAGAGACGGAGAGGGAGAAGAAGAAAAAGAACACAAAAAAATGTGGCGCATGAATAAAAGTCTCTTTGATGAATACAGCACACCAGTTATTAAAGGTGCATCCCACAAACCCGCTGAATCCAAGTACAGCAGCTGCCATGACCATTATCAGTTAGTGACAACGGACGCTCTCTCAGTACAATGACTGAAGTATTCAGTGTCTCATGTTTTCTCATTTTCACGCTGTCCTTCAGAGCTTCCCTCTATTCCCTCTATTGTAGTGCTCCCCTGTCTCATCCTCCTCTCTCATCCTCCCACTGTGTTTGTGTGAAGAAGCTTGTTCCCCCGCTGGGCCAGGGTGCGCGGATGCCAGGCTGAAAGGCCCCAGGGGAGAGCGCTTTTTGAACCCCTCTTGTCCCCCTGGTTTGATGCAGTGCATCTCTCTGTTGTTGGGTGTCTTTGTCAGGCACCCCAGGGGGTCCATTACTTCAGACCCCTCCAACGACAATCTTAGAGCCTCCCACCCTCCTTAAAATCCCCTCATCCTCTGAGTGCTGTTATCCTGTCCTCCGGCACTGAGTGTCCCCGAGTATCTTCTGTTTGTGATCAGAGAGAACTGGCATGCATTCTTACACTTACGCCATATCAGAGCAAATACCTGGGAAGCATGAACCAGTGAGTATAGAGTTAGAGTGAGTATCTTATTCAAGACGTTAGAGTAACTGAAGTAGAGAGATCGTAAAAAAAATCCCCTAAATCATCCGAACGAATGGATCTCAGATCTCTGCCTCAACTCTTTCACTTTCGTTCTTAAAGGAACCGAGCTGTAACATGGACAGAATGCACAAAGAGAAAAAATAAACAGGCCAGGCATTACTTTGTAATTCGCCACTCTAGCATTTCAAAATGATAGCATCCACTTTTATTCCAAACAGGGCAGCTATTCCAAGAGCAGCGTGTATGCCCGAGGCCATGTGTGTGTGTGGAGGTTTCAGAGGGACCACGCAGGCCTGAGACCCGGGGCGGCAGTGGAGTGGTGTGGTGTGCTGTGCAGGGCTGCTCCCTCAGTATTTACTGGGGGATCTGACTGTTTGGTTTGGTGATTTAGGATGTTCTCTGGGTCACAGGGCATAATTATACACAGAGGCCGGGGTCAGCTATGGATTGCCTTTCTGCCAGCACTTCTCAGTTTACCCGTGACGCCAGGCCCCGAGCCCTACCCCCTCAGTCACACCTCCCACAGTATCACTCACCATCCTGATGATCTGATCCGACCATTATTAATATCCCCATCTCATTTTAAGGAAATTTACTCACGAACAGCTCACAAATTAACATTTTCATAATATATGTAGTAGTAGTTTTAGTTTTAGGTTTAGTTGTCTAACTTCTTGTCTAGCAATATACACAATAACTGACTAATAATATAAAATCAGAAGGCATGACCACAAATGACAGAAGACAATATAATCAAATTGTGCCACTGATCATAACAGTTCACAGGATTACCCATTCCTGCTCCACATCCCTATCAACATCTGCACTGATGTCTCTTGGATTAGAAATACATACGCATTGTGTGATGATGGTGATGATTGAGATAATGTTGGAGGACAGAAATGCCTTCAGTATAAATAAAAGTGGACATTAAACGCGGTTGAGAGTAAGGTTTCTTGACATCTTGAAATCTCCGCACTATGGATGACATTTCTTTCCTGGGCAATCCATCCTTGTTTTGTGTAAGACCATTTAAAATAATTATATGAAAACATGGAGTTCTGTTGAACTGTATTTCTATTTCTTGAATTAATTTACACTTTGCACGCAATCTAAGTTGTTACAGTGTATCACAACAGGAATGACCTGATGAAGAATTTACCACCCTCTGCCTCTAAATTTCAGTCATGCACCATGGCTCTTTTTTCATGCCATTCCTCAGGAGTTGTGGGTCTTCCCCTGCGTGACCACTGACAGGCCTTTACGGTAAAGAGCTGGAGAAGCTGAAAGGCTGTGTGTGTGCGAGAACACCCTGACTCCCCTGCTCTCCTCGTGTGAATACATTAATTCATTTACCACTTCGAGGTCGCCAAACCCAAATATTTGCCTCTGCACATATTTAATATTTATGATGACGAAAGCAAATATTGCCCGGTGGATTGAGTGACACGGAGAGGTCAAGCTCTGGGCTTGGCCGAAGGGGGCAGGAGGGAATGTTATTGGTATGTGTGTCTGCTTGTGTGTCTGTATATGTACTCTCCTGAGAGAGCCAGTCCACATCATAGGAGTAGTGCATGGTGCTCTGTTTGCCCTGAAACACACATGCAAATATGACACGGTTCAGCAAACAATTTACATGAATTTGTGTATTATGAATTCATGAGCTTAAATCTCAACTTGTCTTCTAAGAAGGACAGCTGTGTTGATGAAAGTGTGTTAAAATGCAAGTGTGGGTTTAGACGAAGGGGGAGTGTGTGGCCTTTGGTTATGTGCCTGTTCCTAGGTTTACATGTTTTTACATATACATCTGTGCGAGTGTGAGTCTACATCTTTGCATGCATGTACGCTACGCTTTGTGAGTGTGCTCCGGTGGGGTGATCCATTAGGGGGGACAGTTTTACGAGCTGGTCTCAGATCTGGATCTGCTCAGATGAGATCCTGTTTCCTTTGGACTGATCTCCCTCACCACTGATTCCGGCTCAAGAGCTGCATGACTAAATGGTGCATACCTAATCTCTTTTGAACTGCAACCCAATAGAAGCAGCTTTAAATTGTAATATCAAGTTTGCTGACAATCTCTACTTTCAGATTAAGTTGCATGTAGCTTTTGTACATTTATAGCCCTTTGCCTCAGAGAGTCTGCGAGTTGAACAGGATGGTGAGAAATAAAGACATCAGGTGGCTCTTACATGTTTGTCTGTCCACAAAGGGCTCTCATTTCCTAAAAATGAGCACACACATGCATTCTGTATGTGTATAAGTGTGTGATGTTAAATCGACATCGACACACACACCAAGTCTGTTGATCTGCATCCCACCCACCATTCAAGCAACCTCGCCATGACCTCTGAGACTGAGAGGGTTTGAGGAAGCAAACTCAGGAGATCTCTTATACACACAGATCACCTCTTCATCTCCCTGCCTCTATCTCCCCACATTTCTGCCTTTTATCCTTTCTTTCGTATGAGCTATCTCTCTTTTTGCCTTTCCTCCTTTCACCTCTGATAAGTTATTGTGCAAGTTTGTGGAATGTACACAGGCCAGGGATCTCGATGAAGTGTCATTGTTCTGTTTGTTGAAAGGCACGTCGCTCTCTTTCTTCTTCTCCTTCGGATATGAGCACGGGAAGAAAAGGCCTCCATGGCAGAGTGATAAAGAGTCTCTCAATGAAAGAGACACAAAAAAATGAGGAAAGAAAGGGAGAAAATCCTGAGACAATATTTGACAGTGATTCAACTACAGTTCACACCACCAAGGAGAGATACGGACTTAGTGACCTAGTCAGGGGGAAAGCAGGTGTGAGATCCCTTGCCAAAATTATGTGTGTCTGTGCATGTGTATACAGTATGTGTGTGTGAAAGAGATAGAGAGATCTCATACATTTTTAAATATTTAGTCAGTCAGTGATAATTCCAACACACTTACCTCACTTGCCTCACGTGTGCAATTTGAGCACAAATGTAAAAGGCTTACAAGACAAAAGCAGAGGAAAAAAAGGAAAACAACGGCACACTTTCCACACGCCACTGACAGTAAGTTATTCACAAGGAGGAAAAGTCATCCCAACCAGCCAATTATAGTCTCTCTGCAGCCACTGTGACAACCCAGGGGACCAATAGCTAAGAGTGATGGAGAACGAGACAGCGAATGACAGAGTCCAGCTGAGACTCCAAGGAGTCATCATATTAAAGTCTTCTTCATGTTGGTGAAAATGGATGGACGGATGAACAAGTGGGTGGGTGGATGGATGGATTGATGGATGGACGCCAAGGAAACGGCAGGCAGAAAGCAAAGGAGGAGCAGGACAGTGTTAGAGTGTGTTGCCAAACTTGGTTACAGGTACAAGAAATATGAAATACCTAAATAGTTACTGTGTTATTTTAAGTATATTCCTTTTACTTTCTGAATTTACACAAACAAAAAGAAGAAACTTTTTCCCATACCACAAACACTTTTCTCATAAATAAATAACCTGAAACTTCTTTTAAAAATCTATTATATTAATCAAATCTATAAAGGAGTCTTTTCCTCTGGAACCAAAATGGTAAGAATAGAAAATATTTTTACTATGAAGAGTGCTTAGCCCTTTGCATCCTGTTTATTTCCATTCAGAAAATATAAATATAGTCATTGAATTCAGGTGAATGGTTGCCAGTCACTATTTCTGTTAGCAAAATCAAGATCACCAGTCACTGGTGAATAGGCTGTTATAAGGTCCAGTGGTTGATTGTAAGTAAGGTATTTTTATTGTTAAAGAATTTAGCAAACTGGTTGTAACACCAGGCTGCCAGTTTTGGTGGGAACAGAAGATACTTGCTGTACCCCAGAGTACATTTAGAAGGCACCAAACCCCACGGTGCTTCTCAGGATGAAGGCTGATGAAAAGCATGTCTTTGGACGTGTCTAGTGGGCAATTGTAAAAAGACAAGTGGAGTTACTTTGTGTAAATTAGTAGACTAAAGTAATTGTTGTGAAAGGGAGAGGGTCAAGGCCATGTTCATGGTAGTGCAGTGAAAGCAAGAGCTTGTGTGGGAATGACCTCACTGGGGCAGCTGGCAGCACTCCTCCTTCTTTGTCAACCCATAATTTGATGCCATTGGTTAGAGCGAGGCAGAGAGATTGAGAGATAAAAGAAAAGCAGTGAAGGGGCAGCGTGATGCAATGTGAGATAGCAGCTGAGTGAGCGCTCTCTGTGTGTAAGTGTGTGTGTGTGTGTGTACTTGTGCATGCATGCAGTGTTTAGAGAAACGACTGAATTTCCTCTAATCGCACCAGCCGGTCTATTATACTTCTCCTCCATTATTAGCTCTCACTCATCCCTCATCCTCCTCATCATCCGTCCATCCTTCTAGGTCTTTTCTGCTAGAAAGCAGAGGAGGAGGGGGTGGCAGTGGTGGTGGCATGGGGCGGGGGACTAGGTGATGTTTTGAAGGCTTTTGCAAGTTCCACACCTGTGAATGTAAGGACAGTTTGTAACCTTATCTCCTATGCTTTGTGTGACTCCCTTTTCTTTGGCACTGGATATGAACAAATTGAGCATTGTGTTTAGGCAGGGGCCAGGAGGATTTCGAAGGAAGGAAGCCAGCGAGTCCAGGCTCTTCACAGCAGTAGCCTGAGACGGGAGATCAGGAGTGATTCCATGTGTAAGATTCCTTCCTTCTCACGGACAGTGCTAATGAAGTGTGTGCACCCTTTGTTAGACAGGCTCCTCAAGCAGGGCCCAGCGCTCTTACAGACACTCCAGACATTACTGCATTCTCACAAACATCTTTGCAATGTATTTTTAGTGTCCTTAGGGTTACAGCAAGGAGTTACTGCACTGAATGTATGCCAGCAAGTTTCAGAGTTTGTTAAAATATGTGATCTAGGATGTTTCCAAATAAGCATTCTCATAGGTTTTACCTTAAAAAAGCATGAATCATCATCATTATTAAATACACTGCTGCCCTCTTAAAATTTACTTTAAAATATCCTTTAAAGGCATTATTGTATATCTTGTTGATAGAAGGTACAGAGGAAAAGAGACATAGAAGGGATGAACCACAGCACAGGGAATGAATCACATTTGATGCTGTGACATGGTAGGGAGTACACTGGTGGCTTTTTTAGCCCACAAACAACCAGTTTACCTCTTACAACTACAAGTTTTCAAGGACAATTTTACATCTCTCTCGGTTATCACGAAATTTCTGAATTTATGCTATACAAATGTGAGTACAGTCCTCAGTGTGTGTACATCAGAGGGGTTCGTCTGCATGGAGCTATCGGAGTCCATATCCACTGTCACGCTCTCTTGTCTCCGCTCTGCTGACTGCAGATGAGGGGGGAAATTAGCCAGTGTGGGAATATCAGACAAGAGAGATACCCGTGTCACCATGCATCGTAATAGAAAGACTCGTGTTTCCAATTATAGCCAGCTGTACTGATAACACGATGTGAGCAGCAAGACAATAGTACAACCGCCTGTCTGCTGAGTCCCGGTCTGGTGCCTGAGAGGGGGAGAGAGGAGGGAGGAGGTGATGAGTTGAGTAGTGAAAGAGGAGGCATGAGGAGGGGCAGAGATAAACTGTAGGAGTATAGCAGTAAATGAAGACAGTTAACGGGAGGGAAGGAATTTTGTGGGTATTTTTAGGATTCATCTTTTCCAAGGATGTTCACACACTGTCATGTGGGAAGATGTAGGGGCGCAAACCACGAAAAAATAAACACATGGGTCCAAATGATAGCCTAAAGTATTTATAATGTACTGTTGCTATATCTTGCTAGACAGAACTTGACAAATTCACGCTTTATAAACTGTGTACCCAGCTGTTAAGGCTTTTTGTTTTATTCAAATGTACTCTGTTAACCCTCACTTATTATTACCGCCAAAGTCTCTCATGGTGCCCTTGGGCTGAGGCCACGAAACTTCCAGGACTACAACCCCAGCTCCCTCAACCCATTCTTACTCCCACTCCAGGCCTATCCTGTCTTGGCTCATCTAGTGCACCCAAACATGCGGCCAGTGAATGCAGCTTATGACAGTACAGGGCAAAAGGGAGGCCCAACCAAACCCCAAATCCAAGCTAGGCCCATGAGGGGTGAGGGCCCCTTTGAGAAGTCACTACAGAGTCCAAAGCAATAGGGCTGCCTCACTGGGGCCTGCTTGTCAGGCCAATGATCATGGTCTAAGTCTCAGATGCCTGCCTCTAACTGGGCCAGTGGTGAACAAAAGAGGGCAAATATAGAGATAGAGATGTCATCCTGCCATGGAGGGAATGAGCATCAGCCAGAGAAGGATGAGGAGGAAGAGAGCAATATGGAGGGAGGTGTAACCTCATGTTGATTGCTAGTCTCTTCTTGATCTGCAAAACAGATATGTCGCTGTTTTATTTCTGGGTTTGTAATGTAGTGGTCCAGAAATCAGCTGGTACTGAGACAGCGCCATTTTAGGATTGTAGCTCCCTGAGCTGTGGCCACAGGAATGCAGCCTGCCTCTTGCCCCTCTCTCCTCCGTCTCCCGCCCATCTCTATCCAAGTCTCTCCTCGCTTCCCTACCCTCTGTGCCTACTCCTGCCTCTCTCCTACCTGGCCCTGCCATGAGTCCGCTCTTCAAAATTTTGATTAACACTGAGGCCTTTTTTTCTCACAGAAGTCCGGCCCCTTTTTCCTCCCTTTCCCCTCTCTCCTCTTCTAGCATTCAACACACCCTGAGGTTTAGCCAGCATCAGTCAGGACTCAGGAGGGGCCTCTACTTGGCCTCAAGAGGAGGACCCAAGACAGACCTCTGTTGTACCTGCTAAAAATGGGTGGTGATGACACACATCCACCAGCAAGCTCTGATTAAATAGATTCTTGGGCCACAACTTTCAGTATAGACTAATTACAGTGTTATTTCCCTGATTTTCAATACTCACAGACTCGTGATCCAGTAAGGGTTTTCCACTGTGGAGCTCATTGGCCAGCCCTCTGACAAATAAACTTAAATGTGGGCCAAGATCCCCTAAACAATACTCTATCTGTGAAAAAACAGTCTGACTGTCAGCCAATCATCTATCCTAAGCAACCAAGCTGTTTGTTACATAGCTTATTTTTTAAGAGCTCTCATAATAGCCACTTTCCCACAACTACGCCCAAGTAATAAGAAGTAGGGCTGTTCCAGATGTTTATAATAGGAAATAGACAGTGTTATTTTGCTATTTGAATCAGCTTCTGACTGTTTATAAATTGTTCTTTTCTAGTGGTAGACAAATCATGAAGAGCATCAGTGAAATGTCATATGTGGGAGAAATTGGATGATGTTTGTAATTGTCTAGGCTGGGCCGTATGTTCCTGGGATAAGGAGGCCAACAGAGAGCAGAAGAGTTGGTGCTGGCTTCTTTAGGACCTGATACAAGCACTTATTGTTGTCTCCCTCCATATAAGCTAAATCTGTTGACTGAATGTATTTGACCCTTCACCCACCTCTTTCTCTCACACCTCTCCACTCTTCCTCTTCTCCACTTCTATCCTCCTCTGCGTGTGGTCTTGCTTTTAACCACCGGTCTCAATTTCTGCTGGCTTGTCCCATATCTAGACTTACACTGAATTTGGTTTCATGTAATTTGAGCTAACTCAAGTGTTTCTCCTGGAAGACTCTAGAACTAATTTAGCTGTTGTTTAGGCCTCAGAGATAGTTACCCAAGTCTCTTGACACCCCTCATCTGATCATGAATGCAACCCCTCTCCCATCACCTGCTTTTGGGTCTTACCTAAGTTATACTGGCCCGGACTAACTCATCCTTATAGGAGTTGTGGAGTATAGGGGTGGAGGAAGGCCAAAAGAACCAACCAGGCAGGGTTTGGTCTGGGAAACCAGATGCTGGAGGACAGGGACAAATATAGCTATAGCTTCATAGCGAATGGTAAAAAAAAAAAAAGGACGGAGTAAAATTTTGACAGGACTCTGACTTATAGAGGGCACTTCTCAGAGTATACGCCCAAAGCTAAAATAGTGATGCAAGCCAAACATTTCCTATAATTTTTTGACTTCTGCTGTCTATTCTAGTCTAGCTTCTTCTTAGTGTCAGCTAAATTAAATCTAGAATCAATTTAATCATTCCTAAAATCAATCCTAAATTACTTCCGTTCTCCCAGCTGAATCTAACCAAATCTGTTTGTGGTCAGTATTTTAAATTGAGTTCTGCCAGCAGGATTAAAACATACAAAATAAATCAATACGTTAGAAAACTACCCATGCAGTCAAGCATCAAGAAAATGGCATTTGATAAGCCCAAAGAGGAGTCAGCTGAAAAACAAACAGTGTAAAGTCTATACGATAAATGAATCAATCACTGGTTCTTTTATTTTCAGTTTGTACACTCTGAAGGTACCTTAATGACTTTAGCTTCAATTGTTCTCTGAGGGTGACCAGGCAGCCACAATGCAGCTGCTTTCCTCACCATGCCTGACAAGACTTTCCAATCAGCTGCACTGCTCATGCCAGTAACCATAGACTATTTCACCGTTTTGATTTGCCATTTTACATGTTGGGTAAGCTGTCAGCTGCATTACAATAACTACAAATGGACGGATCTAGTAAAACTTGAAAAAAAATTTTTGTTATTTTGCCAGATAACAGATTTGTCACTTTTACTCCCAGCTCATACAGCACTGTTTCACAGTATTTTAATGAGTGACACTGTGTGTGTGTGTGTGTGTTCAAAGGGCGTGGGGTAACTCCTGTTCAAACCTGCTGCGGTGCTTCCATAAGTGGAGGCGGGACTATTTTGTTTTAGTGGGTCATCTCTCTCCTGAGGTCCAGATGACAGGTTTACCAGGTGGAGGAAATGAGCCGGAAACCTGCCAGAGTGTGGATGATGTTTTAAGGAAATGAATTAGACCAATATATAGGAATGACTGAATCTGGGAGTGTGATGCAAGTGGGTGTGATCCATATGGTTAAATGGAAATTCTACTGTGGAGCCCATTCTAAGATAAGAATTATAGAGAATTTCATGTAATAGAGTTGATTGTTGTCATGAGTCAGTCTGAACCTAGGGGCTTGAAGTGAGTCAGAGAAATAGATTTGGCAAGAACCAACAGGACAACTGAGAAAATTTGATGTACGTGATATAGACTACACCTGCAATTTGTAATTGTGTACTGTGCACCACTGAGATTGCACATTGTAAGAAAAGATAGTCTTTCTACTTGTTGAAGCAGTTCTCCACCTGAGGTCAGAGACTCAACTATTAAGCCAAACCTTACTTTGCAATCAATGTTGGTTTAAACAATTATATGCCAAATGTATGTGTTACGAGGTTCTGTAATTGCTGGAAATGTATTATTGATGCCATAATGACATACGTTATGCCTGTTTTGTGTGTCTTTAGTTGTAGAACATATTTTTTTATTCTTAGTCATATACCTAAAGATATTTGTTTTTCCCAGGAGCTTGGAGCTACATGCATGTTTCTGGCCTCATTGCTCTCAGTCTCTCCTATGCCAGCTGTTTATATTTGTGTCCACAGGAATATGCAGGTAAGGCATTAGTGAGCTGAAAGAGCAATGCTGATCAGATGAGATATGTAGGATCAGTACCACTGCAGTATATGTGTGTTTGCGCGATTCCTAATGTGAAGCCACATTTGGTCTGTTGCTTTAAACAAAAGGGCCTGAACCAGTTTACTCTACGGGGAGGCCACCTTGGCCAGAGAGGGAGAGAGAATGAAACCACGAGCTTGTTGGGCTTCCTCCACGCCTACTCCTGCACACTACTTTATGGAGGCTGTGGAAGTAACTAGTGGCAGGCGCTCAGATGGGTTCCATTTGACTTCAAATAGGAACATTATGGCCGTATGCTACCATGGTGATATTGCACTGTAAGGCCACTGAACACGGCCATTAGAGAGGGAGGCTTTGTGAATAGGAGGCTTGTATTAGAGCCCCAAACTGATACTACCGAAGCCATGTTTCCTGTACAAACGGAGCGGCCTAGGGAAACTGGCCCAGCCATTAAGGCCCCTCTAACCCAGTTAAGATGTAATTTTTTATCTAGGTACTGAGTGGGTTACTACTGGTTCCAAGCAGAACCTCCTTTGGAAAAAGTACTATTTATGATTACTGAGCGTTTTCTTCCAATGATATCTGTGACAGCACAGTTGGGGTTCAAGGCTTGCTGTGGCCCACCCGAGCTGGAATAAGCATTTATGTGGATCGCACGATGTACCTCTACCAGCACTCAGCCTCCTAACAATCAAGCCTGCTGCTCGGTAGTGGAAATTGGTCTATCAGCTGCTGCCCCACTCCCCTGCTGCCGCCACCACCACCGCCACCTCCTCCCTTCCCTTTATCCAATTCAGGCCTGGGGGCTATAATGTTTTAGCTCTTACTCTGACTCACCTGAGGCCGTGGGGAGGAAAGGGATAGAGCTGAGCTCTATCCATTATAGCTCTTGCTCTCCGTGGCAGCTGACTACTTTGATCTTCTATTGAAGAGCTCTTGGGCTCCTATTCTCCGATTTCACTCAGGGCCTCTCTCCTGGAGCACACCTCACCACCAACCCCGAGCCCCTTACCAAACCCTATACTCACCCTAAATGAGAACCCCCGCCACCACCAGCCCACTGCAGCCCAGCCTGCATCCCCCCTTGTTTTTTGTTTTTTACACTTAGTAGAAAAGCTGTTTTTCTAGCCACCAGAATGACAATAATCATTGAGAGAAAGACAGAAAGAGAGAATGAGACCAAAGGGCAGAACGAGAAGTTTGAAGAAGAATGAAAGCAGACACTCTAACTTGAACTCCGTTCCTGTTACGTGAACACACACACTGTCAGCCTGCTCTGACAGCATTTGACTTGTAAGCACTACCACATATACACACAGGCTTCATGTAAATGAACACACACACACCTGCTATTACTCCAGCTTATACTTCCCTCTCAAACAGAAGACATAGAGCTTCAAAGTAACTGGCCAAGGATCAGCCATTCCACTACAGTATATAAACACTGGGATGGGGTAACATCACAAACACACTTGCCAAAGAAAGGAGGCCAGAAATACCCGCCGACACTAGATCAAACCACCACCTCCGGCGTTTCAAGAAGCTCGCTTGTCTCCCAGCCGCCCAAAGAGACTCTTCATTTACTTAATATGTTAGCACCCTGAGAGAGAGAAGAGAGGGGAGGCTGAAGTAGGGTCGCGCCCCTGCTTGGAAGGGATGGGGTCTCCTGTCATGAGAAGGAGAGACAGCGCCCCTGTCAAAACAAACAGAAATTTAATACGCTGCCTTCTATCAGGATGTCCATAGTGTGTGTACATACCTCTTGGGCTTGATTATGAATAACCTCTGTCTTATAAACAAGTGGAGCAAGGCATCCATCAGGAGGCAGAGAGGGCAGTAAGAAGTGGACACTTTCCAACGAGAGCCTGCTGTGGGTGTCTCAAAAGGAGGGGCTGGATGAGGGAGGAGAGGAGAGGGTGGATCAGAGATTATGGAAACAGGAAGTAAAGTAAAAAGAGGATCGAGGACTGAGGAAGAGAAGAAAGAAGAGTATGATTAAAGAATAGAAAGCAAGGAGAGTGAGACAAAGGAGGAATAGAAAATAGGGGAACAAGAGAGGGCAGATACTGTCTTGCAGGGGAGAGGGCACTCAGGGGTGGGGCCAGAGTTTTACTCCTTAGTGGCTTGCAGGCTGCATGGCCGGAGTTGGCAGCAGCGTGTTAATATAGGATCGGAATGCTTCTTCAGGGCAGCATAATCAGCACCAACTTCCTCTGATTCAAAGTCTAGCCCTTGCCTCCGCCTCTTTTGTTTCAGCGGGCCCCTGAAGTGACAGCGCGGAGGAAGCTTGTGCCGTCTGACGGTAGGAGATGTTGAATGTGTATAAAACACTGTATCCAAGGGAGGGAGGGAGAGAGACAAACTGACAAACTCCAGTGCAGCTAATGTGTCCAGGCGTTGATGGGCACTGTGCCATCTGTGCTATAGATGCAATACTTGCTCTGTGTGTCTTGGCGTGTGTTTTGAATTCCACATTGCTGGCCTCCTAGTGGAAAATACGCAAGACGGAGTGGTGTTGTGAGGGATACTCTGCACACTAGCTCCAGATTTGGGGCCAGTCATTCCAGCTGCCTGCCTGAGACTTTTGTCTTTGTTAAATGTTGTAGTGACAAATGATTTTCCTGTAAAGTGCCATCTAGATAAAGCATGGATTGAAAGAGGGGACTCATAAGAGCCTTTAGATGGTCTGTCATAGTCCAGCAGCCTCATCACTGCTGCAGCCCAGATATCTCCTCTCTGTCTATGAAGTACTCACATGTACAATTTTCTCACTACTTTGTCTCTCTCGCCTACAACTAATACATACCAATAAATTATGCACCTAGTCTCACACACAACATACCCCTTATTCCATCACCGGCTCTAGATCCTCAATCATCCTCACAGCACTCCCCAGCCCCTAGCAGATAATTCTGCAGGTGATTGATCCTCAACCAGTCCTCACAACTTGTTTAAAACTAGCAATAAATCCCCATCAAGTAAAAGCTGATTTACCTCACTTAGCCCTGGCCTCACAAGAATAAATATTAACTCAAAAGTGTAAGGGATACTAGAATGATTGGTTTGGAATTGAATAAACTTGGGAGTATTGATTTATATGTCTGATGGTTCATATCAAGTCTACTACTGAATGTGCCAAGTGAGATTGCATTATCTCAGACAGGCCTGGTAGACATACACTTACGTGGTAACTTTTGTTGTTTGTATCTCTGTCTTTTAACTTCTTATCAGAAGCCTATACATGAGGGCTGAGTCTGTTGTGATGTTTTAGATTTCTCTTTAGATCGATTAATGATAATGTATAAGATTTTATTAATAACTATCAAAAGTTAGTAAAATTAGACTTGGAAAATATCTCAACCTATTGGACCTTCTGACAATGTTTCATATCACTTTGCCCAGCATGCACAGCATTTAGTATGATAACTAGTAGAAGGATAACATTAATAACTTGCTATGCCCATAGATGGTAAAAGTTCTGTTGTAAGTAGAAGTAAATGCACACTAGATGGTAATATGTCACTTTTTTCTTGTTTTGCTGAGGTTTATGTGCTCTCTCGTGTGTGTCCAGCATTACTCCATGTGTGTGTTCCCAGAAGGAAACAGTGCCCAAGCTCATACTTTTTTAATGAGAGAGCCATCCGATGCTAGAAGCATGGTGTATCACAGCATCAGCATGTGCCCACTCAGCAGTGCAACAAGCTCAAGGGTTGTACAGTAATCCCAGCCTCAACCTAGGGCCTCTTTGATAATATGCCAGTGAAGTTTCTTTAATGGAGCCACTCCTGTCCCTAAAGGGGTTATGTGTGAGCTGGGCTCATTTCTCTCACTGGGGCTGCAGCGACTGATTTGTTGTTTTTCGAAAGACTATTTTAATCATGCCCAGTTGCCACTGAGCTGACTTGGAGCTGGGTAAATAAATTTCAAAGCGTGTGTGTGTGTGTGGTGGTGGTGGTGGTGTGTGCAATACACACTGAAATACACTTTCACAATCTGCTTATGCTTGTACTTACCAAGAAATATTTTCTCACTTTCTCACATTGCGTTTTGACTACTCTGTAAACTTTTGGATAAGAAAGATCCATTAGTCCTACTCTGTCATGTTTCTATGTTTTTCCTTAGTACAACAATCTGAGCTTTTCTGCTTTCAAAAAAGGAAAATACTCTAATAAAAGTAAATATGTTGCAAGTATTCCGTGTATCATATTATCAATTGTTGGGTGTCTGTTTCCACCCGCTCACAATGGGAACTATTCTTTCTTACCACTTTATTGATCATCAAGAATTTTAACTGGTTTCAGTTGTTTCTTTCTGCTTGAGCCAATTCGTGAATAATACGGTTTTAACATCACATCAATAGCCTTTGGCTCTAAGATTCTGCCTTTCTATTGTGGCTGTACAGGCATATTTAACTGATATGGCAGCATTTCCTTCGTCAAGCACTGAGCAAGTATAACGCCTGATATCCGCCAACATTAAACACAGCCTCCTAAATTAGATACCGCCATATGAAAAGCAGATTGTCGCAGTACTACAGCAGAGCCCTGGACTTCTAAACGTGAGAAGAGAGCTCACAATGGAATGAATGTGTGAGCATCGGAAATATCCGGGGAAGTGCCGTGTTCAGTTCCCATCCTGCTTTTACCTCTTGTATATAAAAGCTCTTTTAAAGAGATACCTGCTGAGCTAATTTGTCTACCTCCTATGCCACTGTAGCAACATGCTCTAATTACTTCCTCCCTTTCTCCGCTGGTAAGGAGTGGGGTGGAGGGTTGTTTAAGCTCTGTGCCTGTCCCATGCGTATAGGAGCTGTGTGCCCACTGAATTTGCGCTTGAAAATGCACTTTGACTCAGCAGCTTTTTGACGCCCCAGAGCCTATATACAGTGTGGCCTTGCATGCTGAGGTTTGTTATGGGGAAGTGTCTGCATTACCAGCCTGTACTTACTTCTCTGTACACGCTTCCACTCAACCCCCCATCCCTCACCCTCTCTCTCCCCTCTACCCTCCCAAAGACACCTAACCTTGCTGCAGCCGCATCTCAGGTAAGCACTGCTCTCTCCAAATAACAGCATACCGTGGGCTGCTTAATAGCAGTTATCTTTAAATGAATTCCCAAAATATTGTGCACATCCGCCTCCCATTTTTATATTCACAATTCTCCTCCTGATGCTCATAAATAATTTTTAAATAGTAGCTTACTTTGTCCTGATATCTTGCTGTCACTGTTGATTTTATCACAAGAAATAAATATATTCTATCTGATTGGAACTATTAAACATTTACTATTCTAAATTGGAATATCCATGGTAGAGATATAATAGCGAGTGTATTTGTTGGCTGACCTTTAATCCAGCACTTTGCCTTACGGCCTGTAAACACTTAATTGTTGTTTCTAGATTTGGTAGTATTTTTGGGAAGTGCTGGTTTTGATGTTTTTATGTGATGAATGTACCACTCTATTTCTTTCCTATTGACCTTATGTTTAGCCTAACAAATACATTTAATATTAAAAAGCAACATCCTTTAGTAAGATTCTCTCTCTCACACCCTTCCTCTGAACTGGTAAATGAGGATTGATAGTCGGTAGCCTCTCACAAACTTCCCAATCAAGCATCATGTCCTGTGATGCCCAGCCTTTGTTCCAATATTGATAATTGTTCTTATAAACTGATGTAAAAATATGCCTCTATAGATATGAAATTAACAATTTAAAAGAAAAGCGTTTTTAGGTTATAAATAAAGCAAAATCATTTGTATGTATTGTTTCTTGCCGACTGTTTCATTGCAACGAGCTGTCAGGAGACAGATATAAAAGCAAAATAAATGATCAAAGCATCTAGCAGAAACACGCCATTTAGTTCTAGGCCAGAATTTGTCAAGAAATCATCCTCTCTTTTCTCTTCTGTCGGAATGCCTATTGACCTCGCAAAGGAAAAATAATCCAAAGTAATTGAAGTGAGCTGTTCTGGTCCTGAGAGAGTCTTTGACGGGCCGGTAAATATGATGGCTGAGGGCCGAGGGGCCAGCAGAAGTGGGGGGTGGCTGACCTTGTCCACATAAAGCAGTGATTTATGAAGTGCAGGGTACAGCAGCAGGGCTTCTGCCTCCTTGCAGAACCAAACCATTGAGGTGAGATTACAATATGCCGCTCAATGTCGGCCCTGACCCAAGGAATTTTTTTATTTACATTTTCCTTTCTACTTCCTCTGCTCTGTTTTAATGGTAATTGGGCCAAGGTAATACCATCCTTTGGGCTATAGGGACTTAAAGCTGCACACTTGCTGTATTGTAATTGATCTCGCTATTGACGTGGTAATTGGAAGAAAGGAAAAGGTAGAGGTTAAAAATTGTAGGCCAATCTGCTCATTTGAGCTCTAAATGAGTTTTTACTTACTTGATTGAATCGGCCTATACTAAAAAATAAAATGCGAGGGGCTGTGTATACAGAGTCATGATGGAGACTTAATGCAGCCACGTGTCACCGGAGGTCTCATGGAACTATTTCATGGGATTTGGCTGCTATATTTTCTTCTCTCTCTTTGCTGTTTTTTTTTTTTCTTTCCGCCTCCTGGAGGATGCTGGTCGCACCACACAGGCCTACAGTGTTTCCATGTGGGCCCCTCGCTGCAGCGGGAAGGCCTGTAGCCTCGCCGTTTGGCTGGAGCCAGTTTTGCAACCCATACGGAACTTCTCTCCAGCCTGTCCCATCTGACTTCACATGCCTTGATTATGCACGGGAAAAAAAAAAAAAACTAAACTACTTTAACACCAGAAAAATATTACTGCAAAAGTTATTCAAAGGGTAAAAAAGAACAACGGGCTAGAGAAGCTTAAACCTCAGATCAAGTAAAATATGGGGTTATTCTGATCATAAAACTTCATATGCATGTATGAATTGGTTTTTATGATTGAACTCCTCAATAAATGTATACATGCACAAAATAAGCATGTAAATGTATTTAAGCAATTGAAACCTCCTTTTCTGCAGAATTTCAGCACTCAAAGCCCCAGTACTAAACATCATCTCGATGCTGTATGTTTTGCCGCTCTTAATGGGTATAGTACGCTGTGTGGTATGATATAGTCGGAACTATATACCCCGGAAGCCAGCAGGTTTGGTTTTAGAATTTGTTGATAAACAGCTTTCCACGCTGTTTAGTATGTCAAAATCACAGGATAAAGGTATGGTATAATTCAGATAAAGCCAGGATCTGTTTCATCTCAGCACATCAGAATAGTGTTTATATGACTGCCCTAATAAATATAAATTAGAGCCAGTGTTTCGCAAATCATCTCCCGCTTATTAACAAAATGAACAAGTGTTTTCAAATTCACTCCATCGGTCTTTTCTGTAGATCTAAGCTTTATGGCCTCTCGCTCAGGCATTATATATTCAGGCCCATGCAGCTAACTTTCATGTCCCATCTAGCACCTGACGTTTTAATGTAGACAAGCCTTCAGCGTAATTCATGACCTCCCACATCTTATATAATAAGTCACAGAGCTGACTTGATAGAGTACACTGTTACAAACATAGATAGTTTTGTAAGCCAGCATGTGTCAAATCTACGTGCCTAGAAATAAAGAAACAATACGGATCCACAGAGGAAAAGAGGATTTCTTTCTATTTTCTCTGTTGGGAGATAAACCTGTGCCAAAGCATCCTAAAAACCAAAACTACAAAACTGCTTGTGCCGATTTATATTTCTGGAGATAAAACAGCAGCTGTTGATGTACAATAGTAACAGCAAGTCGACATATAAGTCATCAGATTAAACTTAAAAATGCAGAACATATTACTATATGAAATATTTGAAGACAAATAATAAGAATTTAATTTAGGCTTGATAAAGCCTACCCTCTGCAGTTAGAGCAAATACATCCCTATAATTATGTTGTCTATTAATTAAGTTACCCAAAATGTTCAACTGTGCATTCAGATTGTCTATGTAAAAAAAAAAAAAAAAAAAAGTTCATTCCAGTTGAGTACGCCATCTCCTGACAGGGAAAGAAGTAACATTTCTTCTTGTGGATGCCTTAGGGTCCCACTGTTAATCAATTTACCCTCGGTAATACCACAACCCTGCGTGTTTATATCCACTTTTTTCAGATATCTTTTCAGACCCTCTCTCTATCAAGATCCTCGGGATCAGACCCGGAGAGGCCGAAGCAATCACTTCAGATTACTTGTATTTAATACACAATGATCAAAACAAACTCTCTATCCTGGATAGAGGGAAGAAAATAGAATAGCCCATCTGACTTTGAGCTTCCCAATTTGGCGGCTAAATTAAAAAGGGTTCCAACAATGGATGTCGAGGAGAGGCAAGTAGGAAATCAAAGGACTGGCGGACTGGGTCCCTCCTCGGTCTCAAGGAGCGCGAGATTTATGGGAATCGTGAAGGGTCCTGGCTTTATTTGCTAAGGCTGATTTTTCCTGTCCTTCCTGCGCCGCTTTGCTCCATTACGATTTCGTGAAAACAATGGGTATTATCTGATACACACGTCAAGAGCGCAAGGCGCATCCATCATCATCTGGCTTCCTACCAGCCAAAAGTCCTGCCTTCTGGCTTTATGAGCTGCCTAATAAACTCCTCGCTGATTACAACGACGTTTCATTATTCCATACCTCTTGTCCTCGACAATGTGAGGATCAGCTTCAGCTATTTAGCTTCAAAATTCCAGCTAAAGCGCCACAAATAAAAGGAAGGCAGCATTTTCTGTCTTGAAGTAGGTGCACGCAGAGGCCCGGCAGGAGGGAAAGTAATCTTTATTTTCAAGATAGATTCAACAGCACCAATTCTAAGCTTCCAGTCTCTGTCTAATGATCCGATTTCTTTGATAAACTCGTGTTATGACCATTTAAGAAATCATTCAATTTGTATATCGTGTGTGTGTGTGTGTGTGTGTGTGTGTGTGTGTGTTGTAGAAATAGGGATTTTGGGAGAACAACTCACACCTATTTAACAACCTGCACCATTTTTTTGTTCACGTCAGAGAAAAGCAGGTGATTAGGTCAGTGTTTCCCAAAATGTGTCACAGGGACTTCCAATGGTCCTTATGGAGTTTCCTGGAGGTCCCCAGGAGGAACACTTAAGTCTAGTTGTTACATTACTCTCCCCCCAGTCAGACACAATTAGAGAGAAAGGTGTTTTTATTATAGTTCCCACTCTATTCTATTGCTCTCTTCTCGCCTCTTGTTACAATGCAACTAAAGGTGCACTACTACCTCCTCAAAACAGAAGAAATGGTAGACATGTCTTCCCAGTCTGGATCTTCAAGTATTAAATGCCATAAATGGTCCATGAACAGGCGCGTATGCTGTGGCAGTGCCTAGAAACATGTGGATAGTAATGCGCCGCTTTGATGCTTATGTTGGTTCATTAAAATGTGCTGCCAGTGCGTGTGTGTGTGTGTGCGCGTAGTTCATCCCTTCAGAAGCCCCATCCCGACCTCTCCCTGACCCCGCTCACCCTCTCCAACCCCGGACCCCTGTCACTTTAAAATTTACTGCGAGAGGGGTCGCTTCCGACCGGGGACATGGGGGCAAAGACGGTCCCGTCGCTTTGAGTCGCGGGCTGCAGGGGATGGACGCGCTGGATCCTTCTTTACGAGACAAAAGCGTCAAAGAGAAACAACATCACATCATCTGTTACCGGGACGCGTGGTAAGGAAAAGGGGGTGGGGGGCGACATTTGAAATCAAACCCCCACCACCGCCACCACCACCCAACCGCGAATCTCTCAGCTATCATATAGACGACACATCCCGACTGGCTGAGGAGGAGGTGGGGGGGGGGGAGGAAAAGTGAAAAGTTGAATGGCTACTAGAGGACACCTGGGTGCGTCAGGACAGGAGGGGTGACAAGAGAGGAGCGGACGAGCCAAGCGAAGCGCACACACAGTGAAAAGTTGGGAGCAAGTTGATGCACCGGAGGAGGATTTAGTTCCGACCCCGCCATGTCTGTAGGACAGTGAGAGGAGATCTACCGAGTCAGCGGTGTCTCTGAGACAATATAGTGAGAGAAGATTTACTTTCCAGCCCCCCCCCCCACACACACACACACACACACACAGACACACCGCGCGGTGTCTGAGGGACAGTAAAGTGAGCGCGCACCGGCGGAGGAGTCGACTCGTCCTGCGGATTGGAGACGCGAAGAGACACCGAAAAACCAGCAAAACACACTGGTGCTTTTTTTTTAACCATGCCAAAAAAAACTGAAGACCACGGCACAGCAAAGACGATTGGTAGTTTTGTTGTTTATTTGACAGTCGTGTTTTGATCGTTCACAGTTTTTTTTTTTAAACCGGAGTTTTCATCACTTTTTCTCAAACGCGGTTTTTATCCCAAGAGATTTTTCACAGTCGCTCGCCGGTGCAGAAGAGTTTCAACGGTAAGAGGAATCAACCCGTGTGAAAAAAGAGAAAACATTTGTTTTATTAAGCGATTTGCATTGAGAGCAAACAGCAAAACTAATGTTCATTGTTCATTTCTTTGTGAACTAAGTGTGTCGGTTAAATTCATAAAAAGACTTGAGGTTGGTTTTGCAGGGTAAATGAGTAGATCAGGCGTTAGCTCGGACAAAGAGCTTTCTACAACCTAAATATTTATTCAGTGGCAGGTTATACAAAGGCAGAAAGACAGATTTGTGACCCTGAGCGAGATTCCGTTTTAGATCCCATGCAATCGGTCTTCATAATTCTTATCACTCGCGGTTTCCTGACGTTGATTTGTTTCCCAGTAAAGTTTACAGCCGCTGTATAATAAATATCAACATATTAAAACAACATCGTACCGTTTACGGTTCGTCGGGAGAAATGCTGTATAAATATTTTGTCAACGATAGAAGTTCACTCATCTCATGATTTGCATAATAATTCAGTTCATTGTATTTATTGTTATTTTGTTCGTTATGTTTAAAGTGTGTTGATGTTGTGAATGAGAGCAATACAATAGTCTTCTTCCTTTATTATTATTATCGTTATTATTATTGTTATTATTATTATTGTGTTTACTTTGAATTTTTCTAATACCTTTTAAGAACAGATATTGTCAGTCTAGTTTTCTTTATTTTTTCGTTAAACCTACATTTTCAGAAACGAATTCAAACGTCAATTGCAGTGATTTTAAAATCCTTCCAACTTTTTTTTAACAACGCAAAATAATACAAGATTGATCAACCAGAATTGAAAGTGAAATAAAATCAGCTTTTATTTGTTGCATTACATATTTCTGCAGTCATGTTTAAAAAAAATTCTAATCCCATTAATGAATTCATTGATATTCTGTGTGGCTTTACAGCCTTATTTTGGTGCTGATTTATTGCTCTCACTTAGAATCATGAAAAACATATTAATATAATTTAATTTTTTTTTATTACAGCAATAGAAATGGGACAATTCCTTGAGAGCATTCTCAAGGGTAAAAACATAATAAATGCCACAGATATATAATACATTTTATTTAGTTCTTTTATTTAGTTTTCTTAGATTTTTATTTATGTTTAGATATTTATTTATTTTCTTTAGATTGTTATTTTGTGGTTTTAAAAGAGTTACAGGAGTTTCCTTATAAATTACTGTTGAAGTAATAATTATTAAAAAAATATATGTATACACATATACATTGTTTGCCAACAGTCACAAACATACACAATTCTTTTTATGTTGCAAAGGAATTTTTAGATGATTAACATTGCTTTTTCCTGTCCTCTACCCAATCTGTGTGTGTGTGTGTATGTGTAATGAGGCAAAATTTACAGACTAACTCCTAACATTTGAGAGTCTTATTTCTCTGTGGAGGTGGGAAGAACAGTGTCAGGTAACCTGAATTGATACTGATCAAAGTCTGATCTCCTCTTCTTTCTCTCTCTTCTCTCTTCTTCATTTCTCTCTCCTCTCTACTCCTCTCTGCAGATCTTGGACGGGTCATGCCATGTAACATTATGCGTGGATGCCAGCAAGCCAGATATCGGGAGCTGGCTGAAGCACATCCAGTTTGCCTCTGCGGCCAAGCAGTATAACCTGACAGCGTGCCAGATAGATGATCAGGTACGTTGAGACACTCACAGTCCGCCCCAGAACAATCCTCAAAGCAAACACAAGGTTGAATATGATCTGGGCAAGACAGAGAGAGAGAGAAAAACATGTGGATTTGATTTTGAACTCCCAAATGGCATGTGTCCTCTTCTGAATCTTGCTTAGTTCATGGCGGATGAATCAAGTGCAAATCTGAGAATCATCAGATCTTTGAGCCTATACTCTGTCATTTTAAATCAGCCTGGGGCCAGAAGGCTTCTCTGTATTTCACAAGGTCCTGGTTCATGTACATAAAGTTGTTAAAAGGTGTTATTGTGATCAAGCTGAGGAACCCATGAGCGGCTGGCCCACCTGCCTCTCATTTCCCACATTTACACTGCACACATACACAGCCTCCCCATGCAGTGACCTGCCATCTGTGTGTGCTTTTCTGTAATAAAGGGCTGGGCTTCTGCTGCAAAAGGACCAGGGTGTGATCAGAGGCGCCTACTGGGATGATAGTTCCACACACTTCCCAGCTACGCTATGTATATAAACCTTAGATATGCTTGGGGAATGTCACAGTCTTTGCTGCCTGGGCTCTGGCTGTGCAGAGGGGTGCGGCTGTAGACATGTGGGCCCACCCCAGTAATCCTACAGCCTGCGCCTCCTACATACAGAAACATACAGTGGGGTAAAAGAGGCCAACTTTATTTGACACGCGGTGTGGAGTATACCATATTTGACCAATGAAAATATAATCTAGCTTGTTTGTCATCACTTCACCCGTGGTCTGTTGAGGTCACCTGTTGAAATATCAGCAAAGAAGCATGTCAGAGAGTATTTAATAACATGATCCAGAATGTGAAAATATATATAATTACAGTAGTAAGATATAGACATTTCTTAAGGTTAGATAAATTATCTTTCCGCTTGATTACCACACAACAATTAAGGGAAATCTTTAGTCAACAAACTCCTGCTCTTAGCCTTATATGAATCTGGCGTTCCTCCTTATCCTCCCAGCCTTACCAAAGTTGAGAGAGCAGATATCTGACCTTTCATATAGGAGGAATGGGAAAGAGGAAGAGAAGCTCCTAGAAGCATTTTTACCTCTCTTTGTAAAAGAGAGCAGAGAGGACAGCTGCCAGAGAGAGAACTCTGAGCTGCCTCTCCTCGAGGTGTGACCTGTCACACTGTGGTTCTGCTCGCGGCTGTAAGGCCCGGCAGGCCGTTGTGATATGGCTATGATGAGGTGATTGTTAAGTATTACACACTGTCACAACACGGTACAATGTGGCGGCCTTTAAGCCTTCCGCCAACATTTGCGTTTTTGAAAACATGCTGTAGTGTCTCACAATGGCTGTCTGTATGTGTGTAAAATGAATAGACTAAGTGGGTGGTCTGTAAACTCCGCTTGTCAGTTTTGTAGCGTAAAAAGGCAGCAAGGTATGCGGTGCTTTTGAGGGCTTTGTCCCCTATGTGTGCGCAGATGTTTATGTACTGACTTAAGTTGTTAGTGTGTGAAGTGTTTCATTGTGTCTCTCGAGAGTGTGTGTACACCTGTAATTGGCTTGTATTTCAGCATATATCCATGTGTGAATTTAAGTGTGTGGTGTGTGTGGAGGAGTGAGCACGCTGCAGGATCGTGGAATTGTTCATTGCGTCTTGACTCTCATGCCTCATTCCGAGCTGAAATGTTAAAAATACATAGTACCTGATTCCCCAAGCAGGTTTTTACTGCCACAGAGAAGTGCTGAGTCTAAACCCAGTCTGAAACCACATATTACACTGCCGTGACTACGTGTACTATCACCAGATTTCCAAGCAGATTGCCTGACGCAAACAAAACCTGGGGCTTTTACACGTTCTGTTAAATCTCTTCTCAGAACCAAACGAAATCTTCTGCCACCATGTCATCAGCAGAGATGATTTGTTATATGGATTTTATTTTAAAACGTGTCATACAACGACTGCAACTTCCAGGGTGTACAATATTTAGCCCTGGTTCTTTTCTAAGCACCACCCTAGCCCTGCCACAGTGAGAGTAAAATCATTTCTTATTTCTGACCCAGTCCAGGTTTATCATAAAACTTTGGTGACCAATCTCAGGAGGGTGAGGGAAAGAGAGAATGAATGAGGAGGAGAGAGAGTGGAGAGGAAAAAAAGCCTGTTTTGTCTTACTGAGGAATCTGTATAAAGCCAATCTCTGTTGTGAAAGTACCTGCAGAAATAATTGAATGTTGGTAGATTATATTTAATTTTAGCATGAGCTAAAATTTTAGGATTTTAATATAGAATTTACAAGACCTTTCTATTTATTGCTTACAGCATTTGATACTGTAGAGTGGAAAGGAAGCAGGAAAGACTGGAGAGGAAGGAGATGATAGGTGTCGCAGTTTAGAGTCATAATTGAATCTGTAATTAATCTAAACATGCTATAACTTCATATAGTGTTTGAATTCAGTCCATAAATAAAAACAACTCTAAAAAGAAATCAATATACGTTTGGTTTTTATTAGTTTTAATTAAAACCTTGAATAAGTTCATTTGTAATTATTAAATCTTTAAACCAGGCCTGCAGCCCGCTGTCTTTGTGCTTCAATGTTGCCTTGACCATCCATGCCACAGTGCCTAAGCTCATATCCCATTTGTCTGTAGCAACGCAGCCTGAGCATTATATCTAGATCCCATGATCAGCAGTAAGGTTTCTATTGTTAAGATGTTAATTAGGCACGAGGCTTAACCCTCCCCCACTGCACTCCCCCACTCCACTGATTTTGCTGAAGGTAAATGATTAGTGCTGTGTTTAAGATATCCAAATTTAGGCCCTGAAGAGCCTTTCTATAAGACAGTGCGGAGGGATATGAGTGCTAATCTCATCTTACTCTATTGATTCTTGCCTGTATTGAGAGGAACAAGGTTGAGGCATTAGGCAAACTCTGAGCAGTCATTCACTATGTAAATATACCAAAGGTGTACCCGTGGGGAAATTGATTGTAACAGTTTAAATATTCAGTTACTTCTAAGAATTAATGTTAAAAAAAGAGGTTTAGAATTTAAAGTAAAACTTGAAAAAATCTAATTTGGGTATTTCTTCTCTTCCATTCTTTATACATACTATATCAACAGACTGGAAGAGTAAAACCAGAAACTAATTTTCTATATGCAGTGTTTATACACTCGATATTGTTGATACGCCTTGGTGAGATAGAATGTTTCTACCTTCTATAAGGCTACTTCCCACAGCCGACCTTAATCCAATATGAGGACCATGCTGGCTTCCTGGCATGTTCATCCAATTTTATGGAGCCAGCGTACATTGTGTGCTTCATTTTCTTATTGCTATCTAAGCTACGAAATGGTTTTGTTTAGGCTGCCAAGGTGACTAAATACACTGTACACATGCTGCATGACCCTGAGAGCTACAGGGAGTCAAGTACATGTGGATATGCACCGCTTTATGCCACGGCTAAGTGCGCAACAATGGTAGGTATTATTCTTAAATTGAGGGTACTGTGATTTCCCAGTTAGAAAGTCGTAGTTACCAAAACATATTATATCTATGATGTTTAAAGTTTCTAAAATAATTGGTATAAACCTTAATTGTGGGTCTGTGGCGCCTTCTTTCTGTAGTTTTTGGATGTTAAAGGCTTGAGATCTTAAGTGTTTCAGCTAAGAGGCAATTCCAGACTGAGAGTTCATTGTACAGGACAACACAGTAAAATGGCATACCTGGCTCTAATGAGCTCAGTGAGTTTGGTGAGCCCATGTAAGTGACTGAGAAAACTCTGACGGTGTTTACTCCAAGCAATGACTAATGTGCTGGCGTAACAAGTATCATTTATTATAGCCTCCTGATCCTCCTGGTTATAACTCTCGACAGAGAGAGTAAGGAGTAGAGTGATAAGTAGCGACTCTGGCAATATGAACAGACATAGGAGAATGATATTACTAAGCTTTCGTTTTTGTATGAAAAGAGCTGTGAAATGGCCTTGATGCTGGAGTGAGTGTGGAAATCAGACACCCTGGCCATCTAATCTATAGAATAACTCATGTTTTAAGCCACTGTGTATGTGCATGTGGGGTGTGTGTAGACGAAGTAGTATGTCCATGACATGCTAAGGATGAACTTTGTGGATCAAAACATGCAGTGAGTCGCTGCCTTGTTTGTGTGTGCCTCACTGGTTTATCTCGTGGCAACCCTCGGGGAAGGGTGGATACAGGAATTTCATATCTATAATCACCTCCTGTGCCTGCCTCAAGGCAATTTACGCTACCCCAAAATTATACTTCTGTGCAGAGAGCAGAGAACAGAGCTACAGATGTTATTGATCCCCAAAAGGAGCAGCCGTACTGACTCGGAGCCAGAAGGGTTCGATGTGTCCACCTAAGTTTCTCCTGCTATTCGTAAAACGACAAAAATTCAGGTAGACTCATAGTTGCATTTTACCTTGAACCTGTACTCATGTATTTAAGGAACAAAATGGCTTTGATAGCGCCCCACACCTTATGTTCCGAGGCCCCAGTCCACGCCCAGAAGCCTCAAAGAGCCTCCCTCCCCAGTCTCGCATCAGTCTCGAGCGGAATCCCTACAGACCATGTCTGTTTGAACTGCCGTCCGATTGTCTCAAATCACAATATTTTGTGGCCTTACAGAGGTGACAGGACAGGAAAGAGTGCGCCTGTTTGTGTACGGGTAATGGCGGTGCATGGCGCTTTATGAAGGTCCGTGAATGTTTGCTCATTTGTGTGTCTGTGCTGTAGATGGAGGTTAAAGTAAATGTCAGAGATTAAAGTTCCTGTGGAGCTCCTGGCGTCCAGTCTTTATTTTCTTGAGACAATGCGGGCAATGCTGCTGCCATGACTACGACTGTATTTTCATCCAGACAACAAAACAGGAAAGTTGGCAGATTTGTCTCACGGACCTTCTGCAGATGAAGGCAAACGAAAATATAAACATTTTGGATTAAATTTGCAAGCATATGTATGCGTCTCTCCTGGTCTGATAATCTGTAATATCTGGCTCTAGCCTGTACCGGGAGCCAGACTTATAGTGCCTGCCACCATCCCACTGACTTCTTGGCGCTTAAATTGTTTTAAGGCCTGAATTTAAATCATACTTTTATGCTACCACAAAACTAAGATCAGTTGCTGTGCACCAATCACTCTCAGTTATTGACGGCAAGAGCTTCCGCCTGGCCAGCCCCCGCTTTTAATACACTTGAGCCCTCACTCCCAGTGACTCGCGAGTCTATGAACTTCCTGTGCTTCAGTGAATCACAAAAAATTGTAGTAAAATGTATTTAGTATTATATCGCTCTGGCCAGAAGCCAGGAAATTTTTTCAATGACATGAATTATAGAATAGTCGGTGAATACATCATGATCTTTATCAGACAGATATTTATCGTGAGCCTGCACGTGGACTTCTAGTGTTCTAGTGAAAAGAAGCCAGGAATCTCCATGAGCGGTGTACGGACCCATGCCTCCCAGAACCCTCCCCGCCTCCTATTGCATTTCTAATAAATTCCACTTGTCACGCCTATGCGTAGAGGAAGGTAATATGTTAACCTGCAAAGCATGCCAAAAATAACGCCATGTCTGATTGTTTTATACAGAGAAAGGCTTATTGTGTGTCCATGGGAAGTACCACAATCCTAGGGTCTTTCAGAAGCTGATTCTTTAAAATGACTGACTTCTCCTCCAAATATATCAAGCATGTTTAGCAGGGCAAGCTTAAGAATTGTGTGTATTGTAGATGAAATTAAGTCTAATCTTTGGCTGTCAAGGGAGAAATGCCTGTGTTTTAAAAATAAGGGGGTATAGGGAGTTGAGATGCATTAAACGATCACCTAGAAGTGGTGTTAGTTCCAATTGATTCTACTATTGGTTCTGCATCTATCACTAAAATACTCAATTAGCAGAATGTATTTTAAAACAGCTACTTGTTTCTCGTAGTTTATCACTATACTTGCCTCCACACTTTCTTGGCTACCGACCACTACAAGCATTACTGAGAGTCCACTATGGACAATGTGTGCATTGTATCGGCGTGGAGCAGTATATTTATCTCCACAGTATGGTTGTTTGTGCTTTCATTGTGTTTCAAATAAGATGGATGTCTTATATGATGATTAATTATAAGTTAATGAGTGTGTGTGTGTGTGTATGTGTGCGTAGGTGGTATACATAATAATCATACACAATTGCTTGTGTGAGAGAGAGAGAGTTTGTATATTTATACAGTACCAAGAGCTACCCAAGTGACTCTGCTGGTTTGGAAAAGTTGGTATTTAGCCCACATTGCAAAACATTTATGGACAATGTGAGGGAAACATGCAGTCAAAACAAAATCAGCTGCAATGTCTTTACAGGACACCAAAAATGGCAAATTCAGCACAGAGAAATATGTTGATCTGTACACTTTTGTTTGACCTTTGTAATTAAACTGTAATATAAAAGCAAACTCTAAGTCATAACCCTCATGTGTGTGTGTGTGTGTGTTACAGATCTTCTACAAAGTCACCAGAGAGATTTTCCCGGGTGAGGAGCTGCTACTTTTCATGAAGGCTGAAGAGTATTCATGTGACACCATGGCTCCTGATATTCACGGTCCGCACCACAAACACACACACAAATACACATTTCTGTACATTGTCAAAATCTGTGCAACACATACACCTCACTTCCATCTCTCACACTATGTTAATTTTCTCCTTCCCATCCTGCAGAGGAGAGTGTATCAGCCAGGAGGACTGCACAGCACTTGAGTCCCACCCAGCTGCTGACCAGCCAGAAGCGCCGGTGGAGACCCTCCTCCTAACCCAGGTTTGGCTTTAGCCTTTAAGTAGGAGGCCATTCCATTGTAAAGAAAGTGGAGAAAGGACGAGTGATGTTAGAAGAAGGGTAGCTGACTGGAGAACATGACACTAATGATGTAAGCTCTGAAAATTATATCACAATAAAATACTGTGAGAGTTGACAACTGGCAATTGTGTTTGTCTGCAAGCCCAGAGTAATGCTGCAAAGGCATATCCTGTAAATCTCAGACCCTGACACTGCATGTTACGTAGTAAAAGATCCAGATGGAATATATGTCTCTAAGACTGCAAACAAACCTCATGACTGCACAACTCTCCAAATGTTTTACACACATCATTCATATATCACTGACATTTTTAGTTAACCCAGCAGTCCTGTTGAATTTTTAATATATCTATTTAGTAAGCAAACTTAAAATTATAACATTTTTTTCTGTACAGTCTTCCAGTAAATGATACATTTGAAATGGTCTTATTTCTATTATTTTTCTGATGATCTAGGAGGAGCAGTGACCTAAAGGCCCAGAGAACTCCCGGCAGACTTGGTGACCTCTCCATGTCCTATGGTCTACTGGAGTGTAAGGAGGCACAAGTCTTCCTGATGTCCAGAGGTATGAACTATTGACACACTTAATATATAATTTATTTTGGAGATTTTGGTGAATGTTTGCTCACTTTCGTCTCCCATAGCTCATGTAGAGGTAGCCAACGGTGACTGAAACTGACAACTGTCATTGTTGCTTTATTTTCTGTGTTCCTCTGTAGTCTGGAGGCCTAGTTGCCCTGTCTCACTCTGAGGAGAGAGGAATAAGCAAGTACTCCAGTGCCCCAAGGCTTTAACTGAAATCAAACTTGATCCGGTACTGATGTCGCATGACAGTGGCAAGTACTCATGAATGAAAACTGCCTAAAAGTGATGATTTATTTAAGGGGCTTATTTAACTACGTCTGTTTTAAAATTGTATATTATTGTTTATTATTTCAAGTGTATGGAAGCAGGTAGTAACTCTGTGTCTGTGTGGTCCTTCCCCAGCAGGTGTTCATAGACCCCAGTAATTGCAGAGGCACATCCGGCCACAGTGCTGCACGGGCCCGCCCTGCTCCGGGATCATGCAAGACGTTCGGCCACGCCTCGGCCCCCAAGCAGCATAAGCACATCCACAGCAGTGCTGGCCTTCGCGTAAGTCAATAAGACTCCTACCATGGAAAGTCTCCCTGGGTACGCTATATTAATATAATAACAATACAATATGTCAGTGGACTTCACTCATTAGAAAAACTGTTATGTTTGCAAAATACATTTTTATCCTTCCTCAGCCAATCTTCAAGAGTCAGCCGCAATGTCTCTACAGGAATTGTACGGATTATATAGAAGCGAAAAGCAGAGTGGCAGCACCATTCTTTTAAGACAAAAGTCATCCAGCCAGGCCTGCATCAGCATTCTCACACAGTGCTGATATGGAAAGGAATGGCATTTAAACTAGCACGCACCTGGACTCAATCCCATTTGGTCTAATCCACCTCACAGTGACCAGCCTGACCCACTGCTGACGCCACAGCTACTGTAGACGCTTGGTTTCCTCAAGCCTCCCCTCTCCCACGACACACTTCTGTCTCCGCCTCAGTAAACGCTTAACTGCAAGACCCAAACACATTTTGACCTCCTCTCACTTCTTTCTACCAATTCACACCACAGATCTCATCTCCTCCCCAAAGCATTAAGTGGGACCTTCACCCTTCTCGCCCTTCTCTCATTGACCCCAGCACCCAGCACACACACATCCAAGCTCACGACACGTTTTAGCTATACCTCCTTCTTCTCCCTGCAACACACATATATACACATATATATGTAGGCTGTAGGACTGCATCCTCTGCAGACCTCTGACTCCCCCCTCTCTCCCCCTCTCCTCCACCACATCCACCATTCCTCAAATAGCAACCACATGTACAGCCCTCTCAGCTCCTCTGAATAGGAGTCCACTTGCTGTAATCAGCAGAAAATATGGTGTTTAAAACAACTAATGTGTTGTGTAAGATAGAGCAGCCTAAAAATATGACGGCTGCTCAGAGAAATCTGTGTGTGTGTCCAAGTGTTTGTTTGTGAGTGCTCTGAAGGGCAGACGTGTTTTGAGCAGTGTTGTACTATATGTACGCGAGATTCTGTTTGTATGTTGGGTACGCAATATGTCTAGGTTGTGTGTGTGTATGTGCCTGAGATTCTCTGTAAAAGGGAGCACTCCAGGCCCGCTGGGTTATTAATCTGACGCCTCAGCCAGCCACCACTTAGCCAAATTCCTCTGCCTTGTGGAAACGTACTTGTACATTTTGCTCTGTGCCTATTATGATTGACTTAACGCACGTGTGTAGTGAATCAGATCACACTAGAGTGTCAGTGTGTGTGTTGTTAGTATGTAAATGTCACAACCATATGATTTACGGTGCAGAGCTTCTTCTTGTAGTTTGTCTAGGCTATGTGGCTACTTAAAAATACACAAAGACAGAGCCGATAGAAGCAGCTACAGCCCCAACACACACTGGAGGAATAGCTCAAAATCACGGTAGCCCCTGTTAGTTGTTAACTTTGTGTTGATGAAATGCCTTTTCCACCTCATGAATGTCTACAACTTAAGTTCAATTAGAGTCATTCCACCAGTAGAGAAGTATTCATCCTATATCCATATATTTGCGATTCCTGTTCACCCTTCTACCATGTTGCAAGACATATGTAGCCTAGAGAAGAAATATCACATGCAAAATCAGCGAACTAGGCCTCTCATTTTTTTTTCCTAGATGTTTTCAAATGTTTCAAATTGCCACTGTTCTGCAGTGATTGTGTCTAACAAAGCCAAGCCAAGTATACTCTCAGTATTTCAATTTATTTGGGTCTATTCATTAAAATTGATTTTTACAAGATTATATCCACTTGGCTTGAATATTCACATTCACTTAGGGGTGTTTATTTAAATCTGTTTCAATACTTTCCCCGCTCTTCCTCTCCATCCTTAAATTCGCCTCTTGCACCTTTTGAGGTTGGAAGGCATCTAAAGTATGTAGAGCAATACGTAAATTGAAACGCGAT